>PVKM010028438.1:0-18288 GCA_004027735.1 Carollia perspicillata
GAAATGAGAGGCCGGCTCCTCCCTGGGTGCAACCTTCCCAGGCCCGACACCTTACGTCTGCTTAGCACCGCAGAGAAAACAGGCCGCTCTCCAGCGAGGGGGCGGCCGCGGAGATGGGGGTTACATCCCTGGATAGGATCCTTGGGTCTCCGGGGCAATCCATACTACGGTGGGAGCCCCAGCTCTGCCTGAGGCCATGGCTTCCTTTTCTGAACCAAGGTTCCCTCCCTGGCTCCCACTTGGGAGCTCTGGAGGTGCCCTTTTGGGAAAGCCTACACAGCTGTGCCTCCTACCCCACTGTGCCTGGGACATTAAGTTTCTTGAATTCTAAAGTCAGGCATTGAAGCTCAGTGGTGACTGATTCCTCCAGGTACTGTCTGGGTGACCTTGGGTAAACTTGGCCTCTCTTGCCTCACTGTCCCCACCTATTAAATGGGGCTAAGATGGGTACTCCTTTTAGTGTAGGGAAGAAGCAGGCGTGTCAGCACTTGCTGAATACTTAGCAAAGAAGCTGAAGTGTCCTAACCCTCCCTTTACCGTCCCAGGACCTGGAACAGTGCAGGACCTGGGCCCGGCTTGGCTGGTAGGTGGTGCCCCTTCAGGCCAGTCATCTCCCTGTGGGCCTTGACTTTTGCCCAGAGAACACGTGGTGCCATCCTGCCCTGTGGCCTGGTGGGTCCAGCTGGTCCTGCAGGTCACATTGTAGGACGGGGGACCTGCCCAGCTGCCCTCTGCACAAGGTCCCTAGGAGCACCTAGAAGGTCCCCTGCAGTACCACCCATGGTCTCATTCCCTGAGGTAGCCCACCCAACACTAGTTTTGAGCAGCTCCTAGGAGCAGATTTAGGGTGAGGGAGGCACTTGCCCAGGCCTTCTCTGCTCTGTTGAAAAACCAAGGGACCCCCAGTCTCTGTATCTGCAAAGCGGGGATAATGCCACCTCCCTCTCTCCCCTCTGCCAGGAAGAAGTCGATGCTGCTATCCCTGCTCCCACTTATCCCACTTATGGAGCCTGAACTCAGCATAAAGCCCCTGCCGGCTTTATGTTGAGTTGACCTTCACACAGCAATCCGAGGTGAGAGGTGTCCTTTCACAGTTGAGGAAACCAGAGATGGAGTAACTCCAACAAGTGGGGTGACCAGCCTCCCTGGTTTCCCTGGGACTGAGGGGTTTCCTGCAAGGCAGCACTTTCAATGGGAAAACAGAGTTGTTCTACCTCTAGGCCACACATCTTACAAGTGACAGTGTCCGAGTCCCAAGTCTGGCAGTCAGGCCCCAGACACTGTACTCAGCAGCACCAAACTGTATTTCCCTCAGTCGGTATTTTCCGAGTGACTGAGTGCGTCCCTCTCCCACCTGCCTCCAGAGCTTGCTGGCCACCCCAGCTCATGTGTCTGGATCTAGTTTAGACTCTGCCAGGAACGTCCAGTGGGAAGCAAGAGAGGTCTCTGGGTTTAGCTACTGAGTTCCTAAGACCCCCCACCCCAGGGCCTCTCCTGATTCAGGTCAGCCTGAGGGAAACCTTAGGGTTCACACATCAACCCCATATCCTTCTGCTACAGGAGAGGCTGGGCTCCCAACAGGGGAGCCACTTGTCCCCTAATATCAGCTGTGTCACTTTGCTTCTTGGAGCTCAGTTTTCCTGACTTATAAAACAATGTAGATAAAACCTGCCCTCAATACATAATCATTGTTATTGTTTATTAAAGTGGTAAGTATAGCAAACTACTCCATTTAGGCTTCCTCCGTAAAGGTAACTGTACTATTCAATAAATGTTTCCCACACCTTCAAGGCTAAAGAAGCAGATGAGATTTTTCAGGTAAAGATCTGAGTTTCAGAGAGGTGGTGACTTGTTCAAGGTCACAGCAGTCAGGGTCAGGGCCAGCGTTGGCAGGGTTCTGTGTTCTTGCAGAACTTACTTCAACTGATGGCAGTTGGTGGAGGTATGGGGAAACTAAGGCATGGGGTAGGGAGACATTGTTGAGGTGCCCACAGGGTGGTGCCAGACCCCCTGCCTCCCAGACAAGCTGGTCCCCTCCTTGCTCAAGGTGGGGCAGGACATGGTACAGGAAAAAGGCCTTTGCTGGGACCAGGCTGCTCTCCCCTCTAGTCGGCTGGCTGCCCATACCCTCTGCCAGCCACTGTTCCCTGTCAGCCAGCCAAGTCGTGGAGCAGTCCAGGACATTGTGTCCACAGAGAGGGCCAAGTGGCCCCCCCAACCACGGCCAGGCCCTGACCTCCCTCCCCGCCCCTTCGGGCCTCAGGCCAACCTGGCCTGGCCCTGGGCCTGGCGTGAACAGGACACCAGAGCTGCCTTCCCAGAGGCCAGGACAGCGCCCCCTGCTCTAGCCCGTGCCTCTCCCCACAAGACAACCCAACCCTGAGAGACTGGCTCCCCAGGGTGCCTCTCAGGAGAAGGCAGCTGGGCTCCTGAGATGCCTGTTCGCCTGCCCTCAGTAGTGTTGCTCTGCCTGTCTCTGAACCCTGCTGAGCCCAGGTGAGAGGTCCGCTTTGGCGGAGAACCCGCTGTGTGCGTCCACGTGAGCCGGGCACAGCCTTGTCTCTGCTGAAGAAAGCTGAGGCTGGCCTTCGTGCAAAGCCACACAGCCAACCTGAGACCTCCCCACTGAGTGGGGCTAAGGGACAGTGACAGAGGGGAAGGGGCAGTCTCAGAGAGGCAGGGGTACATGAGACCCTGCTGGTCTTAACTGGTCTTAGTCTGACTGCCTCCTGCCCGGAGACACCTTCCTTTGGTCCCGCCCCCCGAGGTAGGGGAGAGCTCCCGAACTCATACTTCATTTCCCTGAGGATATTTCTCTGCACAGCTTTTCTTGTTTGTCAGATTTCTTGTTTAGCCTACTTCTAAGAGCATGAACCTGATGAGGACAGGACTTCATTTTGTCCCTGCCTTATTTCCTGTGCCAAAAACAGGGTCTCTCACAGAATAGGAGGTCAACATGTATTTATCAAATAAGCAATTGAATTTTGGTTGTGCCTTTCAGTATTTCGGACACATCTCACTTTCATGTTTCTTCTTCTTATTATTTTTCTTTTCTTTTTTTCAAAAGAGAGAGAGAGAAACATCAGTGTGTGGTTGCCTGTCATGTACCCTCCCACTGGGGACCTGGCCTGCCACCCAAGCACGTGCCCTGACCAGGAATCCAACCAGTGACCCTTTGGTGCGCAAGCTGGCACTCAATCCACTGAGCCACATTGGCCAGGACTGCTGCTTTTTTTTTTAAATAGCTTTACTGAGGAATAATTGACATAGAGTCAACTGCACATAGTTAAAGGTTATAATCTGATATGTTTTAGCATACATACCCATGACCATCACAACACAGTCAAGGTAATGAATGTATCTATCACGCTCCAAAAGTTCCTTGTTCCCCTTCCTAATCCTCCCTCCTGTCCCTTCCTCTCTCCCTCTCCTGTCCCCAGGCAACTAACTGCTAAACTGCTTTCTGTTGCTACATGATTAGTTTGCATTTTCTAGAATCTTCTATAAATGTATTCAAACAGTATGGTTTTATTTGGGGCGGGGGGTGGTCCAGCCTTCAGCATTTTTATTTTGAGAGTCCTCCATGTTGTTGCATGTATCACTTGTTCACTTCTTTTCACGGCTGAGTAATATTCCCTAGTATGATTGTATTGGAGTTGGTTCAACCATTTAGGCCATGAAAGACATTTGGGTTGGCTCCAGTTTGGGGCTAACAAATACAGCTGCTGTGAACATTTGTGCGCGGGTCTTTGTATGGACATATATTTCCTAATGAGTAAATTCTTAGGAACAGAATGGCTGGGTGACATTGTAGTTGCATGTTTAACTTTTTAAAAAAGATTTTATTTATTTATCTTTAGAGGGGAAAGGAAGGAGAGAGGGAGAAAAATATCAATGTGTGGTTGCCTCTCGTGTGTCCCCTGCTGAGAACTGGCCTGCAACCCAGGCATGTGCCCTGACTAGGAATCGAACCATGATTGTTTGGTTCACAGGCCCGCGCTCAATCCACTGAGCTACACCAGCCAGCGTGTATGTTTAATTTTTTTAAAAGTTTCCAAATTATTTTCTGAAGTGGTTGGAGCATTTACATTCCCATCAGCAATGTATGAAAGTTACTCATTCGTCTACATCTTGTCTTTCGTTGTTTTTAGTCCTCACCTGAAGATATGTTCATTAATTTTTGGAGAGAGAGTAAGCGGGGGAGAGAGAGAGAGAGAGGGAGAGAGAAGCATCAGTGTGAGAGAGGAACACCCATTGGCTGCCTCCCGTACGCACCCTGATTGGGATCCAACCTGCAAGGTGGGTATATACCCTGACTGGGGATAGAACCTGTGACTTTTTGGTGTGTTGGACGACACTCAACTGAGCAACCCAGCCAGAGTTCATTCCACTACATTTTCACTAACATGGCATGGTCGGTCTTCTTAATTCTTCTTAATTTCAGCTCTTTTATAGGTGTGCTCATTGTGACTTTAGTTGGCATTTTTCTAGTGACTGATGATGTTGAGCATCTTTTCATGTGCTTGTTTGCTGTTCATATGTCTTCTTTGTGAAGTGTCCATTCAAATTTTTTTCTCACTTTTGTATTGGGTTTATTCCTTATAATTGAGTTTTGAAAGTTCTTTTTTTAAAAAAAACATTTTATTTATTTATTTTTAGAGAGAGGGGAAGGGAAGGAGAAAGAGAGGGAGAGAAACATCAATGCGTGGTCGCCTCTCACTCACTCCCCACTGTGGGCCTGACCTGGCCAGCAACTCAGACATGCGCCCCGACCAGGAATCCAACTGGCGACCCTTTGGTTCACAGGCGGGCGCTCAATCCACTGAGCCACACCAGCCAGGGCTGAAAGTTCTTTATAGATTCCAGACACAGGCCCTTCCATCAGATATATAATTCACATATGTTTTCTCCCCGTCTGTGGCTTGGTCTTCACTTCTTAATAGTGCTCAAGGGAAGTTTTTTTATTTTGATAAAGTCCCAATTTACCAGGTTTTTTTTTCTTTTTGAGTATTCTTTTGGAGTCATGGCTAAGAAATCTTTTCCTCATGCAAGAACACAAAGATTTCCTCTTTTCTTTTAGAGGTTTTATAGTTTATTTTTACATTTCTGCCTTCTGGTTACCTTGGAGGGGTCTCCTGCACTTGGGGGGCCCATTGGGGCTTTCCCACCTCACTCCTCTGGGTCTAGCTTCTCTGCTCGCTCCCCACTGACCCCCTGAGCCCCTCAATGCTGAGCGTGGGTTTCATATTGCCGCCCCGCCCTAGAGAATTCAGCCCGCGTGCTGGGCCACAACCCCTCGCACTCGAGCTTCTATCAACGCTCTGAAGAGCCTCCGTGGGATGGGTAGGCGCCTCCTCTGGGCACATAAGCTTCCCCGGGCTTGCTTCTGCCATGGACCTGACCGCAATGACTCGGGTTTGTCTTCTGCCCCACTCTTCTGCCACTAGAAGCACCTCCACTCCTCCAACAGGCTCGTGCCCAGGGCCCAGCTCAGGGCCTTGGTCCAAAGGAGGGGCCCCAGGAAAGCTCGTGGATCGACTGTGTGAGAGAACACTCTCTCACTGGCTCTGCCCCTGGCCACACATGAGGCAACCTGGGCATGAGAAACTTAACTCTCAAATTTAAGATAAAATCCCAACTGGCCACCTGGGCTACGGGGCCTGTGATGTGGCCCTGAGGACTTCCTGGACCTTGTTCTGGGTTACTTGCCTCCCATTTCCTGCTGGCCCTTCCATTCCCTGAGTGCGCTGTGCTGGTTCCTGCCTTGCCCGCCCGTGGAAGGGGCTGAGCCCCTGGCCCCTGTCTCTGCAATTCCCTTCTAATTCAGGTTGCAGGTTGAAAGCTGCATCCTTGGGAAGGTCCCCACTTCCCCCAGCCACCCAGTGTACAGGGACCACTTGGTCTCCAGCTGCCATCACCAGTTGTGATGGTCTTAATGGCACATCCTCACTGTCTGACATTTTCTCACTTGTCTGTGGTTGATAAAAGATCATCTTTAGGGGGACAGGGCTTTTGTCTGCTGTCTGCCCTTATTGTCCTCATGTCTAGAAGTGTCTGGTGTTTATGGAGGCTCCATGTTGAATGTTGAATATAGTAAATCAGGACAGAGCTAGCCGAAGGACCCAGACGTTTCCGTGGCTGGGCCAAGCCTCTTCTCCTGCCTGGTTTTACCCAGCTCTGCCACAGCTCAGCAGGGTCCTGATCAGGTCCTCGCGTCTAGGCAGGTCTCTGTCAGTACCCTGCGGTACTGCCCAGGGCTCCCCTCCCTGGGGAAGGTGGCACAGCACAGAGTCCCCCAGGGTCCTCCCCAGATTTTGGGAGCCAGTGGGGCAGGAAGAGGTGCTGGCCTGGGGACCAGGCCGATGGCCTAGCTGGACAGGTGCCTAGTTGGGCAGGGGCCTAGTCCCACCTTCCCTCATACAAATGGAATAGATGTTAAGAGGGGAGAGACATGTTTGAGGTTACACAGAGAATCAACAGCTGTGAGGACTGGGAACACACTTGTCTTGCTGGCAATGAAATTCTCTAAATTAAAACCCAGCAGATCAGCAGGTTCCTATTGCCCAGGGGCTTGGAGACTTTCTGGCTGGTCCCGACCTGTCACGCCCTGCCCAGGCGGGACTTGGCGCAACTGGCCCCACCCGTGGAGAGGAGTGGGGAGGGCAAGAGTGTACCCCTCTACTCCCTGAATTCTGAGGGAGCAGGGGGTGCAGTGGTGGGAACCAGGCAGTGGCACCCATTTGGCTTAAGGGCAGTCACTGGCGCAGGCAGACAGCGAGGGACAGAGCAAGGTCTCCTGCCCCCATGACTCACCCCCACCTGCCCATCTGCCCCTCCTGGGAGAGACTCCCAGGAAGTTTCTGGACACACGAGGAGAGTCCATCCCATTGTGGGGCCAAAGGCTGGGTCCTGGAGAGGAGGCATGGCCACCAGCACACTTCACAGGAGCTGTCCTCCTAAGGGACAAGCAGCCTCCCACCTTGGCACAGGGCAGAGTGGGAGGCAGCCTAGGCTCTGTGGCTGGGAGAGTGGAATTTCCTTTTCCTGGTCTTGCTGCTGGCAGAGTTGGGTTTCAGCCTGTCTGCTGATGTGAGAACACATCCTGGACTGGGCTGGCCTGTGGCATTTGAGGATGGACAATAATGGCCCTGATGATTAAAACGATACTTGTCATTTACCCTGGGCCAGCCACTGTGCTAAGCATTTCCCACTCATTATTTTATTTAGTTTCATGAGCACGTACATTTTAGAGGTGAAAGGAATGAGGTGACAGGAGTAGGTGAAGTGTTTTGCTTGAGGTCACCCAGCTAGGAAGCAGCAGGGGTAGGGCTGGAACCTGAGTCTTCTAAGGGAGCCAAGTCCAGAATCTTCCCTGACAGGTGTCCACCTGACAGGGTCCCTGCGGAGGAGCTGTGGCCAAGTTTTTCTCCTCCCTGGCTGACTCCTCCTCTTTGCCTCCTGATCCTGGGGCCCCTGTGCACACCTGCCCTGTAACTGCTGTTCCACCTGTGCCTCCAGGGCAGATAAAGCACTGATACTAGGTGCTTTATTTACATTAACATAAATAGGAATGAGTACAAGGGCCCTGGGGCCTGGACACAGGGACCTAGGGACAGGCTGGGCCTCTCCCTGGCAGGACACAGGAAGGGGAGACCCCTGCAAGTGGCCTTACATCTGGCAGGCACCCTAGGCCAGATGCTGTGGGAGGAAGTGGCCAGTGGAGGGGCATGACACCAAGGACTCCTAGGACCCTAAGCAGAGGTTGTATGTTTGACTTGAGGTCCTAGGCCCAGGTCACACGCTTGCGGGGGGGTGGTGGTGGGCTATCAGGTTTGGCCTGTTTGGGGACCCCTATCTCGCCCATGCCCAGAGCTGCTTGCCTATTGCCCAGCCTAGTGGTCAGGCCCTCCCTGCCTGCCTTGTGTCACCCTTCCATAGCTGTTACCAGTTTCATGCATGAAAAATGCCATACAGAGCCCTGACTGATGTGGCTCAGTGGATTGAGTGCTGGCCTGCCAGCCAAGGGGTCACGGGTTCAATTCCCAGTCAGGGCATGTGCCTGGGTTGTGGGCCAGGTTCCCTGTGGGGGGCACACAAGAGGCATCCACACATCGATGTTTCTCTCCCTCTTTCTCCCTCCTCACGCCCCTCTCTAAAAATAAATAAATACTTATAAAAGATTGTATTTATTTATCTTTAGAGGGGAAGGGAAGGAGAGAGGGAGAGAAATATCATTGTATGGTTGCCTCTTGTGCATTCCCTGCTGGGAACTGGCCTGCAACCCAGGCATGTGCCCTGACTGGGAATCAAACTACGATCTTTTGGTCTGCAGGCCCACGCTCAATCCACTGAGCCACACCAGCCAGGGCATACAATCTTTTTTAAAAAAAATCTAAAAAAACAAAAATGCCATACGTAGGTCAAAACCTCAGCTTCCCCACTTCCTAGCTTTGTGAACTTAGAAGTAACCTAACTTGGAGCCCACTTCTCAATGGCACGGCGGAGGTAATACCTGCACCAGGTTCACTGTGAGGGTGAGGTGAGATTCAGCAAGCACCTGGCTGCCTGCTTCCACCCAGGAGCCTTTTGGGGTGGATGTGAGTCACTGCTGAGAAGGTACTGAAGGGGGTTGTCTGTATCTCCTCTCTTCTCCCAGCCTCATGGGCCTAGGAGAGAGGGGGTGGCTGAACTCCTAGGGGAATCAGGTAGTCCTGCCTGGCTCTTCCCCAGCCTCGGGCTCGGGGGCGGGGGGCTCTCTCGCCCCCACCCACTCCTAAAAGTCTAATGGAGTCGGCAAATGCTGGTTCTAGAGCTTGCTGGAGGCTGTTCCTAAAGGAGCCAGGGGCATCATCTTGTTCTCAAGGTTCTGCTTCCAGTCCAGGCTCCACCACTGGTGAGTGCAGGGAGCTGGGGCCCTGCACAACCTCCTGGACCCCGTCTCCCATATGGAGCAGGCCCCTGGGCAGTGGGCGCCCTGAAGTGTCCTGAGTTGACGGAACAGGTGGTCAGAAAGGAGCCTGTGACACCTGCGCTCATGGAGCGGTCAGGTGAGGATGAGCGAGTGTTTCTTGAAACCAACAGGGGCCAGGTCACTCACTCTCTCCATCCCAAACGAGACCGAAACAAAACCAGCCAGGAGCACGCAGAAGGCTATTATATATCATGCTTTTAATACAAACTTAAAAAAATCTGGAACAATATAAACTGTACAGATTTGATCAATTGTTTTGTTTTTAAACTAAATCTCTAAACACACCAATGTCCCATTCCAAAATATTGCACAACGTTCTGAATACAAAATGCCTGATTGTATTCCTCCTTCACTAAAGAAAACAAGCTCACTGCCCTGCTCCCCACGCCCCTCTCCACATCACCTCGATGCCCCTTCCCGTCCCTAGGGGTCCCACCGGAGAATCTACAGCTCACTGCACTGAGAAAAAGACATCATTCTGGACTAAAAGTTTACTTCTTTACAAGACGATCCACCTCTTGACTTGTTCCTGGAAAGAGGGGGTAGATAAAGGACGGGGAAAGGGGAGAAAGGTTTTATCCTCTTTTTTATTTTAAAGTTTGTTTTTCCTGAAAAAATATCTTTGTTTCTCTCTTAAGAAAAAATCTTGAAAAGAAAAAAATTATGTTTTACGTTAGAAATATACATATATTATATATCTCTTACATTTTACAAATGTAGCAAATTATTCAATACAAACGGACACCAAAAAATGTAAAAAATAAAAAAAAAAACCTTTTTCTACGAAACCAGGTAAATTAGTGCAGATTTTTGTTTTTGTTTTCTTAAAAAAAATAAAATTGAAGCAAAATGCCTAGATTTGAGACAAGACAGACTGAGCTGGGCCCAGGGCCCAGCACTGGAGCCATGCTCCTAGACATACATTTTTCTTCGTATTTCAAGACACTGAGGGGTAGGTCTCCCCCTCTCCCTGCATGTGGTAAGATAACAAGCTGACCAGGTGTGGGGTACCTGTGTGCGAGAGTGTGGGAGGGAGCTGGGAGTGGGCGTAAGGCGGCATCCAAGCTTTCCCGAGAGCAGCAGCCTGCCTGAGCCTGTCACCTGTGTGGGAGCCAGTGGCTAAGGAGAGAGGGTGGCCCAGGCTGGGCTGGCCCCTGAGAAGTCTAGGGGAACAGATGGTGCTAGGCGGAGGAGCCCGGGCACTGCCCTGTGGGGGAGGTAGAGCTGGTGCCCAGTGCAGGGAGAGGCTGGCAGTGTCGTCTGGGCTGGACCCACTGCCACAGCAGTTGCTCACTTGGGGTCACTGGGGAGGGCAGGGTGCCAGAGGGTTTGGTACTTTCTGGTGATGGGGACCCTGATGCCATGTGCCCCACTTGCCAAAGCCTCATGGTATGGAAGCTGGCCCACTGGGGTTGGATGGGAGAAACGACTCTTCCGGCAGAGCGGGGAGTGAATGCTCTTCTATAGTCCGAACACCCTGCTGCGCTGGCTAGGCCTGGCCTGCCCAGAAGAACAGCCCTCACAGCATCGAGGCCCAGTGGGGTTGGGCCGGGCAGTGAGGGTGGATGGCAAGAGGCACCAAAAAGTTTTCAAACAGGCAGGGGCAGAAATGTAGTAAAACATCTATACAACCGAAGGACCAAGAAGTCTGAGTTTGAGGCTTAGGACTGCCCATTATAGGCATGGCCCCAAAACGCTCGCCCACCAGGGTCTCAGCTCCCACACTGGGCGAGGGTCACACAACAGGAGGGCCCGAGTCCAGGGACTTCTCTTAGGTGTCAGAGGTGGGATATTCCCTCAGTCCCTCACAGCGAACCATTAAACAAATTTTTTTTTTTGGTCAAAAACAAAAGTGCAGATCCCTCCAGAGTTTGGAAACCAGTTCCTTCTGCAGTGCTTTCCCCTGGGAGTGTCTTAGGTTCAGCTGGTCTCACCCCACCATGCAAACCACCCTATGAAAGGACTGACAACCTGCCCGGGCCCATTCCCCAACCTCAAATGTAAATAAGCACTTGCGGCAACACAGAATCACATCCAGAGGGGAAGTTTCACATGGCTGGGAACCCTTTAAAATAGGACAGCAAACCAAGCATACACATGCGTACACCCCCCTCCCCACTGCGACTGGCCCCATCTCCCCACCTACCACCTCAGGCCCAGGGAAGATGTGGCTGCATGAGATGCCACACATGTCAATAGCTGGGTCTCCAGGGCCACACGGACAGTCTGGTACTCCAGATGGGGATGATGGTGTGGAGGCCACAGGACAGAGATGAAAGGAATTCCAATAGACAGAGCGCTAACCTCCCTGTGACCCATGCCTGAGAGGGAGTGGGGGCCGGTGTCAGACCTATTTGGGTGGCAGGACACAAGAAGGCCTGCTGAGGTTGGATGGCTTTGAGTGAGAGGACAGCTGGGTGACTGATGCAGTGACACGGGACAGCCTCTCCCTGTTCTGAGGAAGGCCAGGCCCCAGCTGCGGCTCTCCCTTCCCTGTGAGCTTGGACACACCAATCCTAAACCAGGTGTGTGAAGGAGGGAGGAAGGGAGGGATGGCAAGAGGGAGCAGCAATTCACATCTGGACCATTCTTAGCACAGGAAGCCACTAATCAAAGATGTTATATGGAAATCTACATGTAAAAAAAAGAAAAAATATAAAAACCCAAACCAACCAAATAAATCAGAGGCAGGCAGGAAAACAGCAGGGAGGCTGAGTTACACACGATTCAGGGGCTTCAGCTTCGGGAGCGCCCTCCCACTCGAAGCCTCGGCTGCATTTTTCCAGAACTGAGAGTGAGAAGACTGGAAATCTTTTTGTATATTTTTCTTTTCCTCTTTTCTTGGCCTTTCCTTTCCTTTCTCTTTTCTGTGGTCTTGCGTTCTCTGGCCCCACGGACAGGTGGGCGGTCAGTTGGCTAGCACTACGGGCTGGAACGGCTGGCTGGGATACTGCATGGTGTTCAGGTTGTAGCTGAGGCCTTCCACGAAGGGCGTCTTCTCCAGGAAGATGCTGTTGGCGCCACCTCCAAATACCTGGGCCATGTCGAAGCTGTTGCTGTTGCAGATGCTGGCCCCGCTGCCCCCAAAGGGGGCTGGGGTGCCAGTGCCCTGGCCATCAGCCCCGTCAAAGAAGAGGCTGGGAGAGCCACCACCATTGTACACAAACTCCTTGGCATTGGGCGAGAGCTGGGATTGAGGGGCTGGGTTGGGTGTGATGAAGTTCAGCGAGTGCATAGACAAAGAGAGGCTCTTGTGCTTCAGCAGGTTGTTGGTGGGAGAGCGGGCCATGTGAGGCTGCTGCTGTGGGGGCTGCTGGCCGCCTGCCCCACCGCTGGCCACGGCTCCACCACTTGCAGCCCCACCGCCCTTCTTCATCTTGGTGGAGCCAAACTTGGTGGCAGCAAAGGAGGCGGTGGTGAAAGTGATGGGCTGGGTGGAGCGCGGGATAAAGGTGGGGCTGGGAGACTGGCCAAAGGATGGTGATGGGGAGTTGGACAGGGAGCTGTCCTGGCTGCCAATGGGCACAAATACCTGTGCGTCAGGGTTGAAGCTGCTCTTGATCTCCTTGTCTAGCTCTGGGGCAACACAGCCCTCGCTGTCATCCAGGTACAGCACTTTCACAGCCCCTTTCTCACCAATCTGGTAGGACACCTCGAAAGGGTCAATCCAGACACTCAGCTCCTCAGGCACGTTGGCCCGCACATCCTCTACTGCCAGGCCACTCCGCTTGGCGGCCAGCTCCACCACAGGGTCCACTATCTCCCCGATGTGGACACAGCGGAAGCCAGAGCCCTTCAGTGGCTTGTCAGGGTACCAGTGGCCTTCATATTTCTTTTTCAAGAGCCGCTCTAGCTCCTCCCCAAACAGGTCTGCCCGCCGCCGGGGCAGCTTGTTGTATAAGTAGGAGATGATGAAGTTCAGGGCCACTTTGATCTCCAGCTGCATGGTCCTTTCCTGGGCAGATAATCAGCACAGGGCACGTGCAAAGGCTGAAGATGGAAGGTAGGCAGCCTCGGGCTCCAGATGGCTCTGGGAAACGAGAGAGGGCATCATAAGCAGATGAGCAGAAAGCCTTAGGCGATCAATGGCAAAGGACATAATGGCCCGACTTCGGATCACACAGACCCAAGGTCCCATTTCTGCTCTACTAGTAACTGCCTCTGTTGTGGGACTGAGGGCAAGTCGCTTTTTCTGAGCCTAGTTTCATCAGCCACACGAGGTTACCATGAAGACTAGGTTAGTTCAAGGACGTAAACCACCTCATGCTCCTCCTGGTGTTCAGTAGGTACTTGATAAAATTAGCTATTATTTTTTAAGTAATGCTAAGGAAACTGAGATGCGGTTTCCAATATTTTGAGAATTCAGACCAGCACAACTAACACGAAAAAACTGAACCCTTAATTCAGCTGGAGAAGGGAAGGCTTCTGCTAACTCTTTAGTCTCTGCAATATCTCGGCGAAACTGTGCTCCCAAATTGCCACAGGCAGAGATATAAGTTTAAAATCTTTAGTTTTCCTCCTTAAATGGAAAGGGATACAGATCACTGAACAAGAAGTAGCACTGCCAACGTTTCACTGAAGGTTTGGACTCCAGTCACATCCAATTTGTCACCCTGGGTTCCTGGGTATGTATGTGCTCTGGCTCATACTGATTTAAGCAGAACTGATTTAAGAACGGCGCAGTGTAACCAAGGCAAGCACTGCCATCCAGACGGCCTCCAAGAATAGAGATGAGAGCATGATTCCCAGGAAAAAGTCAAGAGGCCTGGGCCCACAATGGAACTGCTGACGAGGGCTGCCCAGGGCTGCAGAGGAAAGGAGAGGGAAGGAGGGTCCTGCTGGTCAACACATGTCTAGAGGGTAGGTGATGAGCAGGGCAGAGAGAAGAAATTTTCCATCACCCTGCAGCTTCCAGCTGGGGATCCATCATCACTCAGTCTCCCAGGGACCGTCTGACCACCTGTCCTTGGCACCAGATCAGATTTATCAAGTGTTTGGAGATCCCTGGAGAGGAGGCAGCCCAAGATAAACACTCAGATTGTTATTTTGGGATTGTCTCACAGCCAGATCGCACAGAGGTCAAAGAGGCTTATTCCCGACTTCTGGGACAGCCTCATGTCCCAGGAAGATGATCTGTGAGGCCTTAAGAGCCAGTGATCCTCATCTCCTCGCTTTCTCCAAAAGGACAGCTCCAGGCTCATGCTACGGGAGAACTGAACTGAAAAGGCCACCTGCCTTGCAGGGCCGACAAGGCCAGAACGTGTTCCTAGCCGGACCCCAGGGTGAGACTGTGCTGCTGTGCTCAGCACAGGAGCAAGACTGATCCAGGATCCGTCAAGGGCATCTTCAGTCCTGGGATAGACTTGGCATTGGAATTTGATTAAAATCCCTTCTTGGTCTAGCACAGAGTATCCAGGGACTAATTCTAGGCTTCAGGATCTTGAATTTTCTGAACACCTGTCTCAACTCACCTCCCTATAGTTCTCAGACCTGGGCCATGTCTCCTAGGGGCATTTTTAGGATTGAATCCTCAAGTGAAGCTCTCTGCGGGGAGTTTCAGAGAAGATGCACTAGGTCAATCTGGAACAGCACACACACTGGCTGGGTCTGTCTAGTCCTGCCCTCATTTCAGGTCTGAGCAGACAGAAGGTCATGTGGGGGAGTCACCAACAGAGATGCCCTGGGCATGGCCCTCCCAAGCTCCCCACAGAGATGCTCAGGATTCAGGAGACCCTTATCTCCCCTCTATCACAGATTCCAACAAACACTGAATCGCCAACTTGCTTCAAATGGCTATTCTCAGTCACCACAGATCAAATCAGGGGGCCTTCTGGTTTTAACCAAGAGAAGAAGAAGGGTAAAGATAAGGGGCTTTCTGTTTTTGAGGACTGGGTTCATCACCAGATGCAAAGCTAGCCACCAGGAATCTGGGCCTCTGCTCAAGAATGGAGGTACGGCTCTGGTTAGTGTGGGTAATTGGACTGAGTGCTGGCCTTCGAACCAAAGGGTTGCTGGTTTGATTCCCAGTCAGGATCCATGACTGGGTTGTGGGCCAGGTGCCCAGTAGGGAGTGCACAAGAGGCAACCCCACACTGATGTTTCTTTTCCTTCTTCTCTCCCTTCCCCCTCTCTAAAAGTAAATGAAATCTTTAAAAAAAAATGGAGGTATGTAAGGACTACAGTAGCCCACTAAGAAGTATCCAACACAGAGGAGACTAAAATGTAAAATACTGTGAAGAAGTCAGCACTGGCTTCCAAGAATGAGCCTGAAGTTAAAGACACAGACTTGAATCCAGTATATGACACTTCTCAAGGCATCGCACGGCCTCTTAGCACGTCACGCAGACCAAAGGGCTCCTACGCATTTCTAGCCCTCCTCCAACTTTAATGCATATTTGCCTTCCAAGCTAACCTCCCCTAAAGAGTTCAGTCTCAATCTGAGAGCATTTTAAATGCAGGTCAAAGTCACTGGGAAATGAGCCTCCCGCCCTGAAATACAATAGAAGTACTATCATCAGCCCTGCCTAACTACCCATTTTCTGCAGCATAAGCAACTAAAGCTGCACACCAATTTATACCTCAGTGATGCTGCTGCACAAATAAGGAAGTATATATAATGCTACCTTTGCCTCTTTAATTGGAGAGCAGGCCAGGCCAGATGGCTGTGGGGTGGAACCTTACAAAAATGCCGGACAACCAGAATGGGATTTTCTGCTCTATCAGCTCAGGCTCTAATTTTGACTTCAAGAAGCTTATGGAACAGAGGATTAAAGCACAGTGCTGTCTTGTCTTTAACTAAAGATAGAAGTGACCACTCTGATGAGTTTGCTCATTTTTTTTTAGGCGATGAACAAATTCTAGAGTTTATATATAAAATATTTATAGAATGTGCAAGATTAGAAAGCTTAGAAATAACTACCCTTCAATAAAAGACACAAGTAGATTTGGGTTAAGCAGCAGAAGAGGACTCTAAGAAGCTAACCGTTCAACAATAGCAAATTTACCTTTTGTCAATATATTAAAAAGTTGCAAATGTGAGAATAAATTCTGTCAAACCTTATTTAGAATCTTATCCTCCACTTGTTTACTTCCAGCAACAAAGTTAATCAGATCCCTCCAACCCACTCGTTTTAAAGAAAAGTGCATAAAAGGACAAAAGTGAGTGTGGTGGTAGCCTCCATCAATGATAGAGTAATGGACAGTCCAGAGAGAATGCCTAACAAAAATGCAAAGGAAGAATTTTAAGAAGAAAAATAGTTATATACTAAAGGAGAAAAGGAGAACCTGGCTGGGCAGAATTGGTTAGAGCGTCATCCTGATACGCCAAGGTTGTGGGCTCCATCCCCGGTCAGGGCACATACAAGAAGCAACCAATGAATGCACTGATACATGGAACAACAAATCAATGTCTTTTTCTATTAAAAAATCGAATAAAAAAATAAAGGAGAAAAGGAAAGGTAATGACAAGGGACCCCACCAGGCTCTCAAACCGTGATTACCTGTAAAAATATTCAGGCATCCAAAGCCTTAACTTTCAAAGTGTCTTACAATCAAGTACAACTGGATTCAAGTGAGTGTGGGCAGAGCAGTCAGGGAGGAGGGGTCCTCAATTTTGACAAGGTCAGTAGGTATCACAAACTGGGTGCCAGGGAGTACGAGCTAAGCTCCAGGGCCATGGGGTTCAAACCCACCCCACCTGTCCCGGAGCACCAGCGGGGCAGGTGTGGTTCAAAGGCTTCCAGGACTTGGGCCAAGTGACTGCATAACCCCGCCCAGAGTCTCACACCATCTCCCCAAAACCCGGGCTGGCACAGCCCAAGTCTGACGGCAAGGCTCCTTCCGCCTAAGAGGGCCTTTTCTAGGGCATTCCAGGTTCCTCCGAAGCCAGGAAGACTTGACTGAGCCCCAGTGTAAGCGGGGTGGATAGTGGCGAAGTCACGCCCCGCACTCCGGGACTTGTAGTCCTCAGAAACCACAAGCTCTGGTTGAACCAAGTGACCTACTTTCATTGCACACTACACCTCCCTGCGTACTTTGCGAAGGCTCCTCTAGCAACCAACGCATGCCCAGTAAAGGCAGCTGGCCGAGGTTCGGAGAACCAAGGAAAAGTTTCCGAGGCACATGCGCGCTGAGGTGGACTGCCCCCTCCCCCGCCCACCGCCTAATACATTTTATATAAATTCTACCCATAAGGCCTACTCGCCGTACTATATCACCGTACCATACCCATGTCTCGGTTTCCTGAGAGGCTGAACTTTTTCTCCCTTTCTCTTTACGGCCTCCCACGGCTGCTGAATTAAGGATCTGCTTCATATGAGGTTTCCTGGCTGAAGGCGGTGGGGTTGAATAGATAAGGTCACATTCCCACCCCCATCCCAGCCACTTAATCTGTATTCCTGGGGTTTGGCGGTCTCCGTCTGGAGTTGCTGTAGGGATGGTGGATTCAAAAAGAAAGAACCTTCTCAGTTAAGGACCAGTAGGCTCGGCTCCAGCACCCCAACAACCAGGAAAGTAAAGGCAGTAGTTAAAAGCCAGTTTTCTCGTCCTTTCAGCCGAAGAAATTCCCAGTTAAACTGCGGGGAGGCGCCTGGCCGGCAATCGGAAGCCCAGAAGCCAGCAGGGCCCAAGCCTCACGCTTCTTCTAATTCAAGTCCGAGAAACCAGACCTGGTGAGGGAAATGGGAAGAGGTTCCCTGGCAGGGAAGGAAAAACTGTATATCTGACACCTGGACATCACCTTCCAATACTTAAAATTGTTTGTGAGTCTCCTCCCACTGCAAGGCCTGCTCTCTGACCAGACTTACCAGATCCTAAGCAAAGCTCTCCTACAGGGTGTTAAACAAACCTCCTAATCCTCCCACACTAGCTTCTGTCCCCCTCCGCTTAAGAGGGGGATGGTGATAGGTGCTCAAGAAAGCAATAGGGGTGTTTTTCTGCTGGAAAATGTAAGATGAGGGACCCACTCCCAGGGTAGGATGGATAGGAAGGAGAAAAAGGTTAGTGTACAGAGCAGGCCCCCAAGACCCCTTCCACTGGCCCCCAAGTTGAAGTCTGCTGTGTGGGGTTCTGGTTTCTCTTGGGGGATAGAAAAGGGCCTGCCAGTTGCCCTTCCTCTCTGCTCCCTCTTCCCCTCCCTTTGTGGTCAAGGACACAGTCCATCCTTTGGACAGGAGAATGAGCTTAGGAGCAGGGGCTGTTCCTCCCAGGCACCTCACTAGGAACCACCAGAATTCACTCACTGGTATTACTCTAAAGGTACTTTTTTTTTTGCCGCCCAGTTTCCACTGAAAACACTAAAGAGGATAAAGAGCTTAAGC
>PVKM010028439.1:0-18300 GCA_004027735.1 Carollia perspicillata
GAACCCAGCAGAGCGCCATGGTTATGAGTGCAGACCTGGAGGCCAGACAGCCTGGCGTTGAGCTCCCACTCTGTCCCAAGTTGCCGGGTAGCCTGGAGCAAGTACTTCACTTTTCCAAGCCTCAGTCAAGTAAGGAAGATAGCAAATCAATCCTGGGCACAGTAGTCAAATGCTAGCACCTTTAATGTCCCTGGAACAGAGCCTGGAATAAATAAATGCTTAATAATATTAGCTATAATTATGATCCACAAACAATGAATAGGATAGTTTCTTTGTGCTTTTCAAACTGGCCTAAATGGTGTCATAGCATCAGACACAAAAGCACACACACACACGCTCCCTTTGTAACTTGCTCTTTTCACCCACTTCCATCATGTTCAGGTGTCTCCACTTTGGTACCTATAATGCATTCATTTTAGTTACTATAGAATGGCATGTCACTGTTGTTTAACTTCCCTGATTACTTACCCTGAAATTTACTTGGAAAAGTAAAGAGCCAAAGCAATTTTCAAGATGAGGAGGAATGAAAGGGGACTTGCCCTATTATAACGATACTAAGACTTAGGAGTTTTAGTAGTGCTGTCCAATAGAACTCTCTGTAATCATGGAAATATTCCGTAACTGTGCTGTTCAATATGATAGCTCCTGAACACTTGAAATATAGCTAGTATGACCAAGAAACTGAATTTTTACTTTACTTTAAACTTAAGTAGCCACGTGTGATGTTGCCTACCCTATTAGCACAGGTACAGAGCATCACAACGTTGTGATAAAGTAGCAGAGACCTCAGTACTTGGTGGACCAGTCCCAAAGACACAGAAGGAGTGTGTCTAGAGACGGACACCAGTGTTGGGTGTGGGCCACAGTTGGAAGTGTACTCCCAAACGTGACTCCAGGCAGAGGCTGATGACATGCTGGGGCTACCGCTCCTGAATTTCCTCCTTAGAATGCCAGGGTATAAGGCACATAAAGTCAGCCTCTGTGATTTACAGTCGCACGTCACTTTAGACTTCAACTAGTATTACCAAACTTAATCAACCACCTTGGTTTCCAGAATCTGCCAAGCGTCCTTGAATCATTTCCAGAACAGAATCCTCTGTCTCCAGCTGATAGCAATGTGTGTATTGGTCCGAGGAGCCCAGCAGACCATTTCCTCCCCGGCCCCCGTCTCCAGCACACAGCTGGGCACCTCATTAGAACGCAGGCTCAGAGCCAGATCCCATGAGCACCAACCCCGCCTCTACTTCCCAGCGTTAGAGCCGAAGCATAGAACTTTGCTGCACCAGGCTCCCATGGACTCATCTGCACGGTGGAAATAAGTACTCCCCTCAGAACTTTTTTGTGAGGAAGACATGATATAATAAATGTACTGTGCTCCGCTCAATACAGTAATAAGTTCCTGTAATGAGCAGGTGCTCCAAAAACATAAGCCAAGTCAATAAAAATATACTACCTGCACAGCAAAGGGTTTCAAGTTACGTGAGAGGGGTAGATTGCATTAAAAATCAACAAATATTTCTTCTCCTCCCTGACCTGTCATCCTGCTGGGGGACTGATCTTGTGTCCTGTTTGGCCAGTGGAATGTGATCAGACGTGGTCGCATGCCATTCAGGCTGAGGCTATAAGAGGCTCTGCGTGTTTCTGCTCACCTTTCTTGAACTCCTACCCTCCATGATAGCGAGAATATTCCCCAGGTATTGCCTCGGCAGCCTGGGTCCCAACATGAGAGGCATGTGGAGCCTCTGGCCAAGGCCAGCTATGCCACAGCCAATATGCAGACCTGCCAGCCAGAGAAAAAAATGCTTGTGGTTGTCAGCCACTCAGATTTAGGGGCTTGTTCACGATATTTTCGCAGCCAAACTCAAGGCAGTAGTCCACACTTAAAATCATCAGTCTTTTACAGGTGTACTTTGGAGGGCGCAACATGCATTTAGGTGAGCAGGTTGTGGCATTATTTGCAAATTAACCAGTAATAGGGCTTGATACATTCTCTCTTACGTGGTCACGCACACTTTTTCCTTTGGCCCACAGCTGCGGATAACTCTTCTCACCTCTCTGGAAATCCGGTGGTTTATCGGGGGAAGAAGACAGGTTGAGCTCAAACTACTAAGTGTCTTAAATTTTTATTCAGGGGAAAATATCAGGGACTTACCTCAGTAGAGGAGGCTTTCTCGCATCAGAGTGAGACATTCAGAATGAGTTAAAAGTTCTACCCTATAAAGGGCAATTACAACAAGGAAAAAAGAAGTCCAAAGAAACCCTTTTAATGCCTATAATTTTCCTAGTACTTACATGTCCCATTAAAAAGAAAAATGACATTAAAATAATTTTAAAGGTTTTGGCTTAAGCCCATTGAAATAAGGAAATTCCCGGCCTCAGAATCAAGTTCTCATTATCTTGGCCCAGCCTGCATTAAGGATGGACTCCTGCAGAGATGTGATCGGGTGATTGGGTTCCAGCTGGGAACAGCCATGCCGAAATTAATATGGCGCCAACCTCCCCGTAATGGGTCCTCCGTGGCGGCTCCTTGCCTGTGCGTCTCTTAAGGGGCATCCAGATGGAAATCTGCCAAATTTTTTCCTGCAGCCTTTCTACTTGGGGTTTGTCCCTGTGTGTTTTCCTGATGTCGGGTCTGGCTTTTTAAGAGTTTTTTTGGTCTTTTTAAAAAATATATAAGCATGTAGATGTTCAGCTCAGCTATAAGCCGTAGATCAACAAGAGGCTTTGCAGTAACTTTTTTCTCTTTATTTCTCATTGTGTCTCATTTTCTGCCCCAGTTTTAGTCAGATTTTGCCACTGTTAAGAGGTGGGTATTGGAATGTAAGCAGTCTTAGTATCTGCGTATGGAAAAGCAGATAAAGAAAAGGTGGTATATACAGAACAGTGGAATATTATTCAGCCACAAAAATGAATAAATCTTGGCATGTGCAACAACATGGAAGGACCTTGAGGGCATTGTGCTGAATGAAATAAATCAGGCAGAGAACACAAATACTGTATAATCTTATGTATATGTGGAAAGTAAAAATCCTAAACAAAGAAACTCAAAGATACAGAGAAGGGATTGGTGGGTTGTCAGGGGAAGGGAGGGAGTTGGAGGGGGCAAAATGGACGAAGGCAGTCAAACGGTAGAAACTTCCAGTTACAAAATAAGGAAGTCACGGGGATGATGACTATAGTTAATAATGCTGTATTATGTGTTTGAAATTTGCTAATAGAGTAAATCTGAAAAGTTCTCATTAGAAGAAAAAACATCTTGTAGCTATGTGCCATGATGGATATTAACTAGACTTACTGTGGTGATCATTTTGCAATATATACAAATATTAAATCACTATATTGTACACTTGAAACTAATATAATGTTATATGTCAATCATACCTCAATTAAAAAAATCATAATTCAGGTACAAACAAATAATTGCTGTGTGCATACCAAAACAACAAAAGAAAAAAAGAAAGGTAGGCATTGGAATCTTTCAGTCAGCCATCACCCACCAAACTGACAGAAGTGTTTAACCTCATAAGTGACAAACTGTTGAGGTCAGCTCCTGCATTTTCACTTACCCCACGGTACCCTCCTGCCACGTGGTCGCTCCTCGCGGAAGAAGCTGCAGGAATAGGTGCCAACAAGTCCCAGCCACTGTCACGCTCCTGTCAGCTGGCAATGATTTCCATTCACTGCCAGGCAGGTTCTAGATTTGAACCAGTGACCTGGGAAGAACGCCTCCATAGCCCATTAACAAGCTCTTCCCTGAGCCCCTCGCTTCCCGGCCTAACACCATTTCCAATAAAACTCCACTTTGTCATTGAATCTGTCAACACACCCACAAATCCCTGAAGGGTGAAATTAATTTGAACTACAGAGTTAGACAAACAAGCTCAAAAGTGCATTCTTCAGAAATAGAAGCCAATATTTCAGGCATTGATCCATTTGATATAATAGGCTCGGTTTCCCTCTTGGAGCTTGGGCAGGGGTGGGCAATTCATACAGTTAGACAAGGCAAATCTTAACTGTTTCAAATTCTTGGGTTTTTTTTTTTTTTTATGGTTTCAAGTAGATGGACCCTGTGTATGGGTGACTAGAACTTTTGGAGATTGAAAATGGAATCTCTCTGGAGAATCCTTCTTTCTCTGACCAGGTTACCTGAGAGTTTCAGTTGGATCGCATTAAGAAAACACAGTTTCATAGCATGTCAAACCCTACTTCTTATGTATGTATGTATGTATGTATGTATGTATGTATGTATGTATATAGTATGTGCGTATGTATGTATTTAACTCTCCTGTCAACCATGAACCCACTGTGAGTAGCAGAAGCTTCCTGTGGTAGGAAACAGATTATCTTGTACTTTCTATCTCACTGACATCTGCATCGCTGAAACCTTGTTGGGAGTCCAACACAGTTTCTTAAACCGTGAAATTGTTGCCATGAACTGGCCCAGAAAATGACTAGATAGTGCATGGAGCGAAGCTGAGCACATGCTTTGAACTCAAAGGCAGGAAGGTGCGGTGGGGAGCGAGGGGAACCGTTGGTTCCTGTCATGAGCTCAGTGACGGGGTGTCTGAGCCCCTGCGGCCTGTCCCAGATTCCCAGTGTCAGTTTTCTGTGGTTTTACATGTGCACGGGGGGTACAGACACATTCATCCAGGACGAAGCAGGACCCACGTTTAATTGCAGAACACATGTCAGCCTTGCAGGGAGGTGAGAGGGGCAGGTGAGGGGTGGCTTTCAGAAAACATTCAAGACAGGTACGAGTCAACGAAAACACTACCTCGAAGTGCTAAAAGTTAAAAATTACTGCATATGTTCCATTCACTCATTAAACGAATCTGCATTTGCTACCTCTCTGTGAAGAGGGCAAGTTCTGCGGTCAAAGACCCGGGCTTAAGAGTTTGGCTTTCCTTTGCCAACTCCACGGTCTCAGAGAAGGAAGTGAAGCTCTGAGTCTCCCCTCCTCAAGTGTGAAATATGAATCCTAGTGCCTTAGACCTGGGTTGCTGTGTGAGTTAAATGAGACGCATAATACACCTACTATAGTAACGACCTCATGCTAGGCACTCCAGAGATGGCTCTTGCTGCATTATTGTCATTATCATATACTAATGTCATCATGACACAGCCTTATGGGTTGTAGAAAACTCTGTAAGGAGTCTGTCAAGATGTACGGCTTTTAGCTGTAAGTATCCCTGATTCCCTGCCTGAGGGCCTTCTTAGGACACTTCAGGGCAGGTCAGAAATGCCAGGGTCTTAACACCCCAGGAACGGCCACGACAGACAGGAGATGGAGGATAAATACCCCTCAGTTTCCTTGCCCCTGGGTGGGGTGACTGAGGTGTGTCCTACATGGTCTCACGGCAGTCCACAGTGGTCGGAGCCCCAGCTGCCCATGCCAACAGCCTACACACTTACACAACCTGCTGTGGCCTTCTTGCCTCTCTGTCAAAGTTGACCGTTTTCCTACCAGTGCATCTGAGACCACTTCCCAAATAAGCTGTTCTCACGGACATCCTTGTCTACTCCTGGGGAAACCCAACCTAAAACACTTTCATTAAGCACCAACCTCATTTTCAAGCTCTCAACTTGGAGTCGTCACATGAGCAATCAGCGAGATCAAAAAGCAGCACTGATGGTTCACTGTCTGACCTTGAGACTTCAGGTGTGGGCTCCTGTTCAAAAAGCGCTTTGTTTTCTCTGCTCATGACTCTAATGCACATGGCTTGTCTTTCCAGGCCCCAGAGTGCTCTTCTTGTTCAGTTACACTGGAGGGTATGTGACTGTCTTTAGGAGGGGCACACGCCTTTGACACCCAAAGATCTATTTAATACATATATACAACATGTCCTATACTTTACGTCAGATCATCCCAGGCATACCCTCTAAACTCAGTGAAAAGCCACCTAGCCATTTCACATAATATAATAGCAGACACTTAATTTTAATAATAGAAATATAAACTATCCAATTGAAAATTGATTTTCCTTTCTCCGTAGAGTGGGTACGGAATACAAATGACTTTCCAGATATTTTTTCTTAAACCTAGGCAGAAGAAACAAAATAATGACCCAGAAAAAGCAAATGAATAAAGTTAATCAGGTTTATAATGTAAGATGAGTGAATTTAATGGTGTATGAGTTAGAAATATTTGCCACATCAAGACTGACACTTTATGTAATGCCATTGCTAAGAAGATGTATTTCAATGACCTCATTGTTTTGTTTTAAAATAATGACTGCTCTTTGCATGTATAATTGTCATCTGGGCAATTAGAGCATAAAAAAGTATCTTCATTGGTCCCTCTCCATAATCTGGGTAGCAAAACAAAGGCAACAGTCTTAGCTCGAGTGATTCCCAGTTACGGCACATCGAGGTAGCATCTTGATTTTAGTTCAGGTCTGAAGTTGTGATCTAGATCTCGGGTTGTGCACTGACTCTGAACCTGGACAAGCCACGTAAAGTCGGCTACCTGAGCTCCTGCCTCTGGCAACAGGGAGGAAGTCTGACTTCATAGGGCAGTCCTGAGTTTCAGTGAGATAAAGTGGATATAATCACTTTGTCAACTATGTACACACTAGATAGTCAGCGAGTGTTTTTATTATCTCAGGTGATCTTCACAATTGCTCTGTAAGTTGGGGAGGGCAGATTAGTGTTTCCTTTTCACAGGTGAGGAGCTGGAAATCACAAAGGTTAACTCACTGTGGCTGGTGCGTATCAGAGGTCAGGCCAGCAGCCCTGCCTCACGCCCAGCTCTGAGATGACGTCCTTTTGTCTCCACAGTAATTCTGGAGTTTTCCTGAGCACTAGAAGCCAGTCAGGGGAGCTTGTTAAAAATGCAGGTTCCTGTCCTTTCCTGTCTACCCTCCTCCTACCCCAAAGATACTGTTGGAGTGGGTCTAAAATTGGTTTCAGGAACCTTCATTTTTTGTTACCCCTTCAACTCATTCTGCTGCAGGAAGTCAGGAGCCACACTCGGCTGCTACAATACATTGTCCAGCAGAATAAATGAAGTTCCATACGGACCGTCCTTTGGAATTAAAGAAAGTTTCCATTTGCTGGTGTGAAGGAATTTGGGCTATTATTATTGAAGATAATAATAATCATTACTATTAATTGAATCCTTAATAAGTACCAACCACTATGCTGAATACAGGATGGGGCGAAAGAAGGTTTACAATTGTTTTTGCTGAACACAGTACAATAATGAATAAATGGTAATACAAGAATAAACACCATGTTTCTCATACGCACAACTGTAAACCTACTTTTGCATGTATGTTATGTACATTGTCTGCACGGGTCCTTCCAAACCCTCGTGCCCCTGCGTCGTGCAAGTCTGCGCAGTAAGTACTGCTTCCCTCCATCCACTTTATGGTGCAACATCTGATCTCAGAGACAGTAAATACATCTCCAGCAGTTTCCTAGATAATAAAGAACAGTGAAATGGCCCGAACCCAGATTTGTTCAACTTCAAACCCGTGCAATTAGTCTTTTTATTCTAGAGGGAACAAATAAATGAGAAAGGGGAAAGAATCCTGGACAGATTGAGTCTCTAATTCTGGCAAAGTCACACTGTGGTTGAACAAATTCCAAAAGACCTATGGCTGACTCTCGATACATCTGTAATCTGGTTTATTCCAGTCATTGTTAGGGGCCTCGTTCTGTGGTTTCAGATCTCAGGCTTAGGGTGGGGAGGTATATTATCCATTGCTGAGTAACAAGTTACTCTGAAGAGGCAGTTTAAAAGAACAAGTGTGTATGACCTCATGCAATTTCTGAGGGTAAGGAACTGGAGAGCAGCCTGGCTCAGAATCTCTCAGAAGGTTGCAGCCAGGCTGTGGGCTGGAGCTGCCCTCATCCAAGGGCTTGACAAGGGCTGGACAATGTGCTTCTGGGACAGCTCACTCAGGTGGCAGTTGGAAGGACACCTCACTTCCTCACCAGGAGGACCGCTTCCCAGGGCCACTACGTTGAGTGTCCTCATGATACAGGAGCTGGCTTTGTCTAGAGCAAATTGTCCAATGGATCACGATAGAAGCCACAGTGCCCTTGTATGGCCCAGCCTCACCTCTGCTTCCTTCTCTTCATTAACAGTGAATCACGCATTCCAGTCCACAGGCAGGGGAGAAGATCCAGGCTCTGCTGCTGAGAGGGAGCATCAAAGAATTTGTGAACTGATCACAGGGTTGGTTCCCCTGACAATCTGGGGCTTCCAGTCACCTCATTAACATAACAGAGGCACTTTTATTTCCACACTTAGGAAATCCCAAGGGTTTAGAAGCTCTGCTAGAAATGGGGAGAAGACCAAATATACTCCTTTCTTATTACAAATCACAGTTTCACAATGACCTGTTCCTTAACTGGCCACGACTTATTTTGTTGCACCTCCATATTTCTTGTTCCAAAATTGATTATAAACTGGAACAAAAATGTCCATATGTTATGTTTTTACAGGAAGGCAATGTAATGCATTAGCAAAGACACAAATCTGGGATTCCAATTCTGCCACAGAATCACCCATTTTTACATCGAACGAAGTCTTATTCAGCCTGACTAGGTAACAACTTGATCTGGGTGCTGGGCATCATTTATTTACCTTTAGGCCAGACACATGTTAGGTTCTGGCAATGTGAGCGCCATGATTAAATGAATCTTAGAACCTAGGTGGCCTCTGGAAGGTATCAAATAATTACCCAAGTAAGTTTATGATCATGGACAAAACACTGAAGAAGGAAGGGAACCAGATGTCATGAGAGTGTCCAACTAGGAGGTAGACTAGGTTTGTGTGGAAGAGGCATCACTCCACACAGAGTGGAAGGCATGTGCAAACACGGGAGCATGAGGGGCATGGCAAGTCTGGGGACCCACTGTACCTGGGGCACAGAAAGTGGGGGCAAGGGCACCAAGCTCTGCTGGAGATGTAGGCAGGGCTGACGCCCGCAGGCTACCTCGGGTCAAACGTACATTGTAGGCCTTCCTCCTAAAAAGTATTTAGAGATTGTAGAGCACTGGACTTGCAGTATAGCACCAATTACAGAAACTTAAACCATTCAGTGACAGTGAAGTATGTTGTCATGGCTACACATAGCCATGGTCCACTCTAGTCAGTCCCCTCAGTGTCCTCCTAGGCAACGTCGCCAACCTCTTGCACTTTCATGGAGGTCTCGAAATGTCTATGACCTCATTTGAACGCCTTGGGCTGCCACCTTTCCACAGCCATTTGGAAGCAGATGTTCATGGTTTCTAGAACGATTTTGTCCTTACCTGGAGCTTTCAACTTTGTTAGGTCACACCTCTCATCTCTAGACTCAGCTATGCCTCTGAGGTTCTGGTCATGCACCTTTCAACTCTGCTAAAATAATGAAGGGCCCAGGGCTGAGCATCTATCAGTGGGTACAGACACTCAAAGTAGATGCCTATTTATTTAGACATTCTTGTTTTGAGTGGCATCTCAGCTAGAAACCCTATTAACTTCTAGAAATCTGACCAAAAAACCTATTTATTTATACATAAGCTGATTCTTTTTCTTTCTTTTTCTTTGGGAAGGGGGTATGTGGGTGTGCGTGTCTGCACTGTACTTTGCTAACTGCAAGTCAGGGAGATTTGAAGCTTATAAAGTCGAATTCTTTAACAGCAAAATAATAACAAAAGCAATAATAATGAAGAACTGTCTCCCCTCCCCCCACAGCAGGGTTGTCTGCTCGATTATGAGTGGTTCCATTTTGATTTTCCAAGCTTGCTGCAAATGGGCCTGAATCAGACTTGATTTCCCATCATAATTGCTTTCTGCGTGAAGAAGTCTTTTCCAGAACCCTCTGCCGCTGTTTTAATGGGGAGCCTGTCTATTTGTATGTTAATAGTTTCCTCTGGGTTATTGGGCTTGTCGGTGGAAGAGCCCAAATCAGATGCTTCGCTATTTGCAAGGTTTTACTATTAATCTCTGATTTTTTGTGCCAACACGAAGCCATTTCAGCCTCCTCTGCTCTAAATCCTCCTAATGAAAGCATGAGGAGTGACGACATGCTTTCTTTCATGAAGCACGGTGGTGCCAATATACCTGCAACTTGCTGGCTCAGTGGAACCCTGGTGCTTAGGCAGTTCCACAGGTGAGTTTGCCTGAGAGGGAGCAGTCCCAGGCTCATGTCTGCTGGCTTTGCTGAGTGTGATCACTGTGCCAGGTGAGTGATCTTTGCAGCAATGGCCAGGGGGCTCAACCGGTTAGAGTGCTGTCCCGTACACCAAAAGGCTGGGGGCTGGAACTCCAGTCAGAGCACGTATGGGAGGCAACTGGTGGATGTTTCCCTTTCTCTCCCTCACTCTCTCTCTCAAATCAATAGACATACCCTTGGGTGAAGATTTAAGAAAACGACTCAGTGCTAGAAATGGAACAGGACAGCCTCTACATCCAGACTCTCCACGGAAAGTGCAGCCAGTCTCAGACTCTCTGGTTTTCAGTCCCCTCATTGTTAAAAAAGAAACAAATGAAAGCAACTTTTTTTGGTATTATTTAGCTCTTATTTATTGTGATGTTTACTACTATAGTCTCCCTGAAGATACCTCATGACTGGCAAACAGTGGCCTTCTGATACCCGATTGGTGAAACTCAGAAATCAGAAACTCAGAATCTGATCGCCATAATTCATTCACCCATTGCTTGCTTGGTCCATTCAGTGTAGGGGTTTTCATCTGTTCTGCTTTCTGTTGCTCCAAATGCCCACAGTGGGTGCTTAAGAAGTAATTACAGACAGAATGACTGACTGGAATCAGTCATCACAGGTTCACCGAGCATCTAATGTGTCCCGGCACTTAGGTCAAACACCAGGACCTTAGGAATGAAGACAAGTTGTTCTTATTCCTGAGAGCTCTTAACCTCAGGAATAAGTGGCAGGGAGGTGGAGGTCATAGAGACAGTGCTATAAATAAATAATTGCAATAATGAGCAGTTTCTTAAAAGCAGGACCTGAGAAGCATCAGAATCAGAATTTCCTGGAGCATGTGTTAAAAATGCAGACCCCTGGGCTCCAGCGTAGGTTTATGAAATTAAAAATGCCTGGGGGATGGGCCCTGGAAATCTCATGGTTTACCAGAATCCCGGATAACTCTAACTTGCCTTTCTGTTTGGAAACTCCAGCAGACATGCGTGCTGAGGGCCACAATTGACTTATTGCGAAGTGCTGGACACATTTGACTTACCGCACAGTGACAGACAGGGGACTCAGGGAAGGCCTCTTAGGAAAGTGCTATTGGAACTAAGGTTTGAGGGATGAGGAAGAGAGTGTTGGTGAAGAAAGGCTTAAGGGAAGGCAGACACCAAGCAGTTCCAGACAGTTCTGGTGAACAGAGGGGCACTGAATGAGGAGAGAGGAGTCAGGATGAACAAGTCACAGCTTATAAAGCTTGTCTTATAAGCAGATTACACACACAGGTTTTTTTTTTCACTGAGGCATAACTGATCTTTAACACTGTATTAGTTTCAGGTGGACAGCACAATGATTTGCTGTTTGTGCGCATTTCGAAATGAGTAATGTCCACAGTAAGTCCACCTAGCATCTGTCACCGTACATACTTACAATTTTTTTCTTGTGATAAAAACTTTTAGATCAACTTTCTTAGCCACTTTAAAATGAGTAATACAGTGTCGTTCAGATTTCCTTCTTTAAAATAAAGAACAATCGTGTGGCTTAATTCAAATATAGTTACGACGCCGCACTGACAGAGTTGCAAATGGACGTACGATTGAGAATGATTTGGCCAATAGATCCAGGAAGCGTGGTAAGGGGGTCCCCTCCCCCCTCCGTATTTTTTCTGCACACAGTCGAGGGCACCGTGCCTGTCAAGTGGATGTTTAGGCGGTGTGGGCCTGGGAGAGGCAGGGTCGGGGGAGGTACAAGGACTGAGGGTCCAGGGTCTGCCAGGCACAGCCCCATGACTTGGCCCACATTTTAGAGCTTAGGTTTATCGTGTACTAATAGCATAAATATTAGGTGTGGACAATAACAAACATCTCCCAGGGCCATTGTAAGAGCTGGCTGACATAAAGTGTATAAAGAGCTTGGCATGCCGTGGGTGCTTAGTGAAGGACAGGTAAAGAATGGGAAGTGGCGTCCGCAGTGCACGTCATTATAAAAAGATAAAGTCGTTATTCCCCAGGAGCAGAGCCTGGAAACTTCCTAATCACATTTTTACTTAGAAGAATTTTGACCTGGAAATAACCGAAACTGGGAGTCTTCCCCCAAAGCTGTGGACTACTGCGAAACGGCAAAGGCTTGTCACGCTAGTGGCCCAGCTCACAGCAATGCCACAGAGTGACCGGCGGGAAACGAGCGCGGCCTCTCTCTTACACCTGGGCCGGCTGTCCCGGCGGCTGTCCCTTGGCCAGAGAAGGTGCCCCTCTCCTACCAGGAAGGTGTCAGCAGGGGCCAGGCCTGACCCTCTCAGGCCCATCCCTGAGAGGCAGCCCTGAGCCAGTCACCCCACCTGACTCACACAGCACGGGGCGGGGCGCACCAGAGAGGCACAGCCCTTCCGAGTAACGAGTAACGGTGAGCCTGTGGTGACAGAGCCCCCAGACTCAGTGCTAAGTCATCCCCAGCCCCCTCTTCCCTTCCCAACCTCCCCTCTGGACCTGACCATGCCCATTTCTGGGAAGGTATTGGGCAATGCTTGCTCAGATCCACTGTTGGAGCTGCAGCCCAAAAAGAGTTAAACCATTGGCCCCGGAGTCACACAAGGAGAGTCCCAGGTCTCTGGGACCCCCTCACTCTTTAGCAAACAGGGGAATTGGTCCCTAAAGGGACAGGGTGCCAGAGAAGATAGGTATCTGTCCCCAGAGTGGCTAACAGGTGAGGATGTGCTGATGCCTGATATTTGGTTGAGTGCTTACCATGTGCCTGGCTCTACTATACAGTCCCTTAGTCAGTCCTCACAGCAATCCCACAAGGCAGGTACCATGATGACCCCATTTCACCAACGAGTACACTGAGTCACAGAGCGAGTGAGCAACTGCCACTGGTAGGGAGCACCACTGTCAGTATGAGAATCTCGGTGGTCTGGTTCAGCCTAGTCTGCATTGATGGCCGAGAGCACACACACATGCACACACAATTCCCACGTGGCACAGTGTTGCAGGAAATCTCATTTCAAAGAAGCCCAAGCCAGCAGTCAAGAATAACTAAAAAGAAAGAAATTGGGATCTTTTCTTTTATCTCCTGAAGGCCCAAGAGAACCCAGCTCATACCTTTTCTCGATGTTCCTTGCACCCTGATCCACGGTCACTCCAGGCCCTTCGCTTCCTAAACTTGCAAAACTCCCTTTCCCGTCGATTCCTCTTCCTTTCTTGTTCTCCCTTTTGCTTCAAAAGCGTTCCCTTCCTTCCCCCATTCCACAGCCCCCAGAACAAGTCCTGCCCAGGGGCTGCCCTGACTGGTAGCAGAGCCACCTTCCCCCTCCCTCTGGCATCCTTCTCCAGGTCCCCCTCCCCGCCCTCTCCTTGACTCCCATGTCTTGCGGGCAAAGACAGAACTTTCCTACTTTCTTTAGCAGTCAGAGGAGAGGAGATGCTGAGCAGCCAGGACAGGATTCCTCTGCGTACTTGGTGAGAAGTGGGAAGACTGGGGCCCTTACCCATTGAATCTCTCTCTTCCCTAACCTTTGTCAGCTGCCTCCCCACCTGCGGCTGAGCCGCAGACTCTACCACCAGCCTGTGCCAGGGCCCTGGAGCCTAGACAATGCCCCAGACCCCACATTGGTGGCTCTATTCCAAACCCACTTGCTCACCTCAGGTTCCTGTGCTGTTGTTCCAGGTGTCCGACTTTCTGCAGAATCCTTCAAAGGAATCTTTGGTTCATTTTGTTCACTAGATGCTGGATTCTAGCTTCTTCCTGGGCCAGTGTTCTGAGCCCTGAGTGTGCATTAGAACTAACATTTGGGTATCAATTGCATAACTCTGCTTCCCACGTTCCCCGTCACACCAGTTGACTCAGTCTCCCTGGTGGGTCTGATACACAGCTATGACTGTAGATCCTGCTACACTTGAGCCATGGACCTTGTGCTCAGGTCCAGAATCCCTGAGACCGCTCATGGGGAAATAAATTCAGTAATGCTCATGCCTTGTTCATATGTGTAGCCATAACAGTGAGAGCAAATGCACAGAATGAGGGTGGGGTCCCTGGGCACACATTCATTGAGTGCCTCCTGGATGCCAGACACCGTTCTAGGTGCTGGAGTTACTACATTTTATAGCACATGGTCTCAACCCTTGCACGAGTAAAAGCCTAGGTGGAGAGGTGGCCATAGGAGCAATCGCAAGAACAGAACATTAGAATTCAGTGCGATTTTGGTCACTGTGGCTCATGGATCACAGGACTAGGGGAGAGGGGTGCTGGGAGAAGTTGGGGAACACTGCGTGGGTGCAGAGGACCAGCAGGATGCATCAGGAGTGACAGAGCCAGGAGTCCCACCCATAGAGAGGGAAGGGTGCTGGTGCCTCAACCAACACAACCGTTGTAGCTTTTCTGGGCCAGTGCTGGGCTAGGTGCACACCTACGAGTGGAGTGTGAGACATACAGGACTCTGCCCACTGCAGGTGGGACATGGAAGATGAAATGGCACCTGCGATCATATCATCACTATGCAGGCCGGGGTGTTAGGGAATCATTAAACAGGAGGGCTGGTGGACGGGTGCCGGGGCATCTCAGAGGGCCTCGCTGAGGAAGTGACATTGAAGCTGGAACCTAAATACTGAACAGGAGTCATTCAGATGGAGAACAGACACGGCATAAGGGCTCCCAAGCAGAGGGAGCTGAGTGACAAAGAAATGGACGTGAACAAGTATGTCACACCAGGCAGAGGGGCGTGGCACGGGCATGGGAAGGAGGGAGGCAGACGGACAGGTAGACCAGAGCAAGTGACCTAGAGACCAGGAGTGGGGCTAAATTTCCTGTAGGCCACAGAGAACTAAAGACAATAGATGTCATGCTTACTATTCTTGGAGAGTCAACAAAAATGCAAACCTTTAATTACCAGTGTTTTAGGACAGATTTTTGGATGTTTTCACAAAAGCATGAATTCCCTAGGCAGTAAAAATTATTTTTATTAAATCTTTATTAAATGCCCATTATGTACGAAGTTCTGGGCCAAACCCAGGTATCAGGACAGGGGGCAGTGGAGATGCAGCCCTGTCCTAGGAGCCTACATCCTCACTGGGAGGCAGGTCTATTTACATCTCATTATCTCATTTAATTGATGGTAGGTATCCTGAAGTGGGCTGCAAACAGAGGGGACTGTGAAGGTGTTTAACAGGGAAGGTCTAAGGGACAGAAGGACCCAGGAGAGTGGCTTTGAAGAAGTAGCAGTTCGGCTCAAATCTGTATGTAGAGAAGACATGGGCCACAGGAAGGGGGGCCATGGGAGTGCCGTCAGCAAATGTGCCTGACGCCCGGGGCAGAGCATGGAGGGTTTGAGGACATGCGAGGTATCCCAGAGCTCTCCTGTCTTCCCTCCCTCTCCCTCTCGCTTTTCAAAGCTTGTTATTTTGAGAAAGCTGTAAATCCACATCCAGTTGTAAGAAATAATACAGATTCCATAAACATTTCACCCACTTCCCATCATAACAACTTGCATAGTTCTAGTGCAATATCAGAACCAGGAAATTGATATGATTCTCCCACTTTATTTAAGGGAAATAAAACTACACACATAAATTATGAAACAACTATTTCATTATCAAGGAGTCCCAGCATCAAAGGTAACTCGTAAGTTCCCTTCACACGTATCTTTATGTCTCTCTGGGAAAAGTTCATTTGTGCCTATGTATATACACACCTATGTATACATATACGTATGTATATAAGTATATGGACATATATTATTTTTAAAACATATTAAATATGTAACTCAAATTTGGAATTTTAAAATGATTAACAAAAGATGACCCTTTCTATTTTTTAGGAAAAAGCCTAAGTCTACCTTTAAATAGAATATTTGAGATAGGACATTAAGTTACAAGCATTGGGGATGGTGATCTTATAATTATTATGTTGAACACCTTCCTTGGTTTGGAGAGGAAGGTGGGTAGGTATATTTTTTCCTTTTTATTAAATTCCAGTTTGGCCCTGGAACAGTCATCATTTTACAACAATTCCATGTCAGCCCTCCACCATCATTCTATTAGCGTCTCGCTTCCCTCAGGATTTTTTGAAATAGATTTTAAGGAAGAGGAAGTCAATGCTGCCTTTTCTTACACACCAATATATTTTGCTTCTTGCTGCAGGTTCAGATTCCAAGTAAAGATTCTGTCCTGTGATACAGTTAGGCCCACTTTCTGTCAGGAGGGAAAGATCGAAAGAGGAAGCAAAATGGAAATGTGAACCGATACACAGGAAAGCTACAGGAATGTTTATAAGAATCAGAGTAAAGTGGCTTTTAATAATGCACAAGCCATGCACACAGGCACTCTAGCAATGGCTATGGCCATTGAGGGCCTATGAGGTGGTAGTCGTCAGGCCAAGGCCTTTGAAAATATCTCAGTGTATGATAAATATGAGACACATGTACACCAAAAATACAAGTTATGCACGATCATGTCCATTTTCCAGGTGGGAAAACTGAGTCTCAGAGGAATCATGTAATTGGCCTAAAAGTCACACAGGGTAAGAGAAAGACCTAGGAAGTCAGACTGAGGTCAGTCCAACTCAAAACCCAATGATTTTTCCATTGCATTGCAATACTGGTTTCAGTTGATTTTTAGACAGTGCATTGCTGAGGACAAAGAGAATATGTCACTTGGTATTCTGAGATAAAATCTACAGCCTCCAAGTTTATGTTAAAGTCAATAGAGAATGAGAGTGACTGACCCAGTGTCACTGAGAGTTACTGGACCTTTTGGTAACTTTTGACCCTTATATGGTAATTGTGGATTTTTGTCCTGTCTCGGATGGTCAAAGCCCCATGGATTTTGAAATAAAAATCCTAATTATAGATTTCCTTGGGCTGTCCTGAATGGTATAATGTGGGCACACAACAAGCCTGCAGGAGAACGGCACTCCAAAACACTGTGTTTTACTCTGAAGGATATTAATCTTGAAGGTTGGCCTCTCCCTTACCATGGTTTATTCCAGGGCCCTGGCCCATGCTTTCTCTTCCTTTATCAATACTCAGTCCTGCCTCCTAATGACCTTGGATGTAAATTCCCAGATGGAGCCATTTACAGATGAAAATGACGCAGGGTCAGTAGAGTAAGAAGTGGCACAGCTGGGACTGAAATCCAAGTTATTCTCTTACCAAAGGAGTTGGTGAAAAAGGGCTTTGAAGGTAATCATGGCAGAACCAGACCTTCTTCTTCGTCTCTAGTCTGACGTCTATCCGGTAGCTTCCTGTCCAGCCCTCTCAAAGAACGGACAGCTTAGACTGTATTTCCCATTTACCCCAATGACACATGTAGTGACTTCCCCAAAGACATAGAGTCTGTCCTTATTATTCACAGGTTCCGTGTTTGCAAATTTGCCTACTCACTAAAATTTATGTGTAACCCCCAAATTAAGTGCAGAGCAGCAAAACAAATTGGAGTTCCCGACGCACACATTCCCCGACGCACACATTCCCCATTGAGGTTGAACAATGCTCTGCCTTCTTGTTTCAACTCTGACACTGTAAACAGTGTCCTTGTCTCGGTCTGTTTAGTGCCATAACTTGTACATTTTTGTCCTTTTAGTTGGCAATTTTGCTGTTTAAATTGGGCCCCGGGCACTGAGCTGAAAAGCCTGTCTTGCGTTTCCCAGTGCAAGAAGACTGTGATGTGCTGGACAGAGAAAAGGGGTGTATTAGACAAGCTTCATTCAGGAATGAGTTATAGTGCTACTGACCACGAGGTCCACGCAATGAGTCAACAGTATACGTTAAATAAAGTGTCTCTAACTAGAACATTTAATCCCCAGGTCCCACAGCGGTGAGTGCGGCCTAGGGTGTGCTTAATGAACAATTGTTGAATAAGCAAATGATTAAATAAATGAAATGACGTTTTGAGTATATCATACATTGTGTTTAAATGAAGGGTCCTATAGTTATAAGACAAACAACTTAAAAAAAACACAAAAAGCCTAAGACTTAATTATCAAGGTCAGCGCAAGCTGTGTATGAAATATTTAAAAGATGTGACACAAAAATAATACAAATAATGGCATAAAAAGATTTTAAAAGTATGAAATAAAAACATGTAAAAATATAGGTGGAATTCATTTTAGCAATACATTTTCTTTAACCCAATACATTCAAATGGCTACTACTCAATATGTGATCAATATTAAA
>PVKM010028440.1:0-18281 GCA_004027735.1 Carollia perspicillata
TGCCTGCGTTTTTCCTTTGGGACAATGGAACACATCATTTCCACTTACTACACAGATGAATTCCCCAGAAGGAAGAGGCTAATGATGAATTATAGAGTAAGTAAGAAAGAGATCATCCAGGTAGAGGTCTGACTGAAGTGATTGTGTAAAATGAACATTGTCATTGTATTGCTGGCACAGATTTTTAACTCCGTTACATGCAATTCACATTTTTATATGGTTCAATTCTCACAGATCCTGTAGGTAAGGGCTATTCATATCTACATGTAAGCTTTATATATAACAAAATGAGTTATTTTCCCTATTTTCAGATGAGAAAAGCCAGGTTCAGAGAGATGAAAGAACTTGTTGAATTTATCAGACACTCTGGTAAGTGGGGAAGCTGAGGCAGGGAGTTACGGTTTGATGTCTGTCTCCTTCCCATCACTCCCTGGCACTGTAGGAGAGGGTCTACACAGATACAATGTTATTTTGCTCTGTTATTATATGTTCTGCAACATTACTAAAAAGATCCTTGGTTCTCGAAATCTGTCCAGATGCTGATTTAATGGTACTTGTGGTGGAATTTACTAACTTCTGCAATTGCTAAAACAACGTGAGAGAACATGTTTCCAGGGAACTTACGGCTGCCAAAGGGCTATTGTGAATGATTATAAATATAAATTATCCCTTTTCTAGGATGCAGAGATTACTTTCATGCTGGAAATAGTTAAATGTGAGTTGGCTTCTTTGGTAGGCACTGATGACAAGTCCATTGCCTCAATTGGCCAACTGCAAATCATATTTTGAAATTTCAACTATAGTATTTTATTCATTTGAACACTTCTATAATCATACTGACAAATTTCCATTTATTTTAATAAAATTAACAGTTTGCACAACTTAAAGTACGTGGAAGACAGCATATACATCCTTTCTGTATTTAGACTTTGGTAACTGTATAGCTATGCTATTTTATAACTTGTAGAATTGTAAGATTTACAATATTCTATCCCACAACTATATGTAGTGTTGTATTTTCCTTTAATAAGTAAGTTCTTATTCATTAAGTAATTATTAATATTAAGAACTAATGTTCCTAATGTAATTGCACAGTTGCTTTATATTGATAAATATTAAAATAACTATTTATGATATTTTCTGAAATGGACAACTGTAGATGTTAATGTGAAAAGTTAATCTAAGCTCTCTAGTTCACAGTGCTGTGGTTATCAGCCAGTGTCTGGGAGTCAGACTGCCTTGCCTTAAACCTTTACCTACTGTGCAACTTTGAAACATGAAGTTAAAATGTCTAAGCCTTAGTGTTTTTATCCACTAAGTGAGAATGATGTTGCCAGCCTCATAGATTCGAAGTGAGGACTGACTGAGATAATCATTTTTAAACCCATAGGGAAACAAAGTTTAGCTGCTACCTTTGTTTTTCTTGTATTGAATATTAACTTATTTATTCAATATAGTTACCATATAAACCTATATGTTTCTTTAATAATTTATGGTAATATTTTAGAAGAGAAATTAAATAGTATCTAATCTGACAGAAAAAATAAGTGAATCTATGTATCTGCACTGTAATTTTCTGAGATTTTTCTATATTACAAGGTTTTAAAAATTCAGGGAATTTAAGGCAGAAATAAAGTGAGCTGGTCTGAATGACTTTATACAGAAACAGACCTGCCAAAACATTTTTTTTCTTTTTAAAAATATTTTATTTATTTATTTTTAGAGAGAGGGGAAGGGAAGGAGAAAGAGTGGGAGAGAAACATCAATCAATGTGTTGTTGCCTCTCATGTGTCCCCTACTGGGGACCTGGCCTGCAACCCAGGCATGTGCCCAGACTGGGAATCGAACTGGCGACCCTTTGCTTCACAGGCCCATGCTCAATCCACTGAGCTACACCAGCCAGGGCTGCCAAAACATTTTCATCAATCAATTCTGTTTGGAAAATTCAAGTAAGTTATAAAATTACTTTTTAAATGTTGAATAAGCATGGTGAGGTCCACCTTTTTAATAACAATAATGAGTGATTAGAAGATTCTTCTTTTTTGTTTTTATTTTTTATTTTTGCCCTTTTATCATTTTGTTTCATGGCAGAATGCATTTATTTAATTGCAGAATTTCAGAGCTATAGTAGGAACAAACATATAAAATATATTTAAATATCACCTCTGATGTGGTTTCAAAAATTATTTTATGTATTGTTATTATAGTTCCCCACGAAATGTCTAGGCCACCTGTCAAAGGTATTTGGCTTCGATATTCTGTGCAGTTAATCTTACTGTGGTCCACTTGATGGCAGTATTGCACTTGGTAAAGTCAGTCTGAGGTAATTTTTTTATACTTGATTTCTTATGTAATAGAGTAAGCTTTTCAATTCAAACATAAATTAGGAGAGACTTATTTTCTTCTAATACCTAAGCAGTCATAATTCAGAAAAATTTGTGGAGGAACCAAACTGGAACATAGCACAACTGTTGCATGTCAGAATAGGTGCTCTTCAGAGAAAGGGAAATAGATGTTTTCCAGGATTTGAAGTTCATGGCTCTGAAACATTTTAGCATTCATCCTTAATGTTACCTTCACTTATAGAAAGAAGTAACCAGGGACTGCATTAAAAAGAATACACATTCATTGGTTAATAGGTCAAGTATTAAAATTAGAGGACACATGGTGAGTATCACAAAAATAATTGCTAATGGCAGGAGAGATGTTTCTGCTTTTGTCGTACTGATAGGAGGCAGCACGCCGATTGAAACTGTCAGGTCAGCTCCTTCACTAGCAATACAGAATTAAAGGGCATTTCCTGCTTCTCAGTTTCTAAAGCTTCATTGAAAACAAGTCCTGCATAATGAAGCTCAAGATACTTTAGTCTGGAAGAAAATATTTTCCTGCCTTTACCATTAAAAACCATGTACCAACAATTAAATCAGCCTTCTATAAAGGGCTTCAAAAATGTAAATGAAGTCTTCAGTAATAATCTGACTTTAAAACTTAATAAATAGAACCTTGGTAAGATACCTCAATTCTTAGCTGAAGCTTAATTGTAAGGAAAAAAAGACTTATTGTAAAATGATAGCATTTCAAAAAAATGTTTTGGAAATAAGTGTAAATAATACAGTATGTCATACAGTCAGCACAATTTGGTGATTCTTTTTTTTAAAAATATTTTATTTATTTATTTTTAGAGAGAGGGGAAGGGAAGGAGAAAGAGTGGGAGAGTAACATCAATCTGTGGTTGCCTGTCATGTGTCCTCTGCTGGGAACCTGGCCTGCAACCCAGGCATGTGCCCAGACTGGGAATCGAACCAGTGACCGTTTGCTTCACAGGCCCTTGCTCAATCCACTGAGCTACACCAGCTAGGGCTGGTGATTCTTTTTGTTTTAATGAACACTTTGTGTACTTCTACATATTTACATTACCTCGATTTGGGTTTTAGTAATTTAGATTTTAAAAGTACATATTCCATGTACTCAAAGTGTTGATTCAGTTATCTGCATAGTAATTCTGTTATCCTTATTTTACATATGAGGAAACATATATACTAAGATGCTAAGTAACTTGCCTCATATTGCATCCCTAATACCTGACAAAGCTGTGAGTGATTTAGGTCCCAGTCCTTGTTTTCCAGTTTAGATCTTGCCTATATCTAATCAAGCATTTGTTATAGTACTTTGTAATCATTTGATTTTGTTATCTCTGAAATACGGTAAAGCACCCTGGGTATCTTTTATTTGTCTGTTAAACTGTGTGGTTTAAAATATTTTCTGTTTTTGTTTGTGTATTGCAAATCAGTGCTCATCGAGCAATCACTGTATTCCTAAAGTACGCCAGCTCTTTAGGGAATCGCTCCTTGTTTTATACTTACTAACTTTCGGAGCACTCATATTTTGAGAGTTTTGTTCAAAATCAAAACGAAACAAAAATAACTGGTAACGTCTAAACATTACCTTGGCAAGCCAACTATAATTTGGCAAACATACACTTTTTTAAAAATTTGATCTTCATTGTATTTTGTCCATTGCTATTTAGTCATCTTAAACCTCCCTCCATGAGTGCTTTATCCTTTTTGCTCAGTCCCTCCACATCCTCGCCTTCCCAGGACCATGGCCATGCCTCTTTCCTCCTGCTCTTCTCCCAGAAGCATTACCTTCACCTTTCTCTCCCCTATGTTCCAAGGTGCCTTCTTTTGCCTCAGTAACTTGTTTCTTGAGCCCATTTCTTCTGCCTCCGTGACTTTCTAAATACACTTTCCCTTACAGTGTATTAGCTGCATTAGCTATCTTCTGTTCCCCATCTATGAGCCTGTCTCTATTTTCCTTGTTAGTTCAGTTTGTTCATTAGATTCCACGTGGGTGAAATCATATGTATTAGTCTTTCTTTGAGCTATCTTCTGTTCTCCATCTATGAGCCTGTCTCTATTTTCCTTGTTAGCTCAGTTTGTTCATTAGATTCCATGTGAGTGAAATCATATGGTATTTGTCTTTCTTTGACTGTCTTATTTCACTTAGCATAATGTTCTCCAGGTACATCCATACTGTTGCAAATGGTAAAATTTTCTTCATTCTTTTACCTCTGAGTAGTATCCCATTGTGTAAATGTCCCATAGTTGTTCTATCCACTCCTCTACTGACGGACACTTGGGCTGCTTCCATGTCTTGGTGATTGTAAATAATGCTGCAATGAACATAGGGGTGTTTATGTTCTTCAGAATTAGTGTTTTGGCTTACTTTGGATATATTCCTGTAAGTGGGATAGCTGGGTTGAAAAGCAGATCCATCTTTAATTTTTTGAAATACCTTCGTACTGCTTTCCAAAAGGTTAAAACCAATCTGCATTCCCACCAATGTGCACTTGTTTGTTGATTTATTGATGATAGCCATTCAGACAGGTGTGAGATGATATCTCATTGTGATTTAATTTGCATTTCTCTAATGATTAGTGAAATTCATTGAGCATCTTTTCATATATCTATTGGCCATCCGTATGTCCTCTTAGGAGAAGTGACTATCAGGTCCTTTGACAATTTTAATTGGGTCTTTTTTTGGGGGGGTTGAGTTTTGTAAGTTCTTTATAAATTTTTGACATTGACCCCTGTCGGATGTATCAGCAAATATATTCTCCCATTCTGTGGGTTGTCTTTTTGTTTTGTTGACATTTTCCTTTGTTGTGCAAAAACATTTTAATTTGATGTAGTCCCATTTGTTTATTTTTGAAATTTTGCTCCCTATGTTTTCTTCTATAACTTTTATGGTTTCAGGTCTAACATTGAAGGTATTGGCATAAAAACAGACACATAGATCAATGGAACAGAATAGAGAGCCCAGAAATAAACCCACACCTTTATAGTGAGTTAATATTCAACAGAGGAAGCAAGCACTTGCAATGGGCTAAAGATAGTTTATTCAATAAATGGTGCTGGAAAAATTGGACACATACACACAGAAAAATGAAACTAGACCACCTTTTTATACCACACAAGAGGATAAATTCAAAGTGGGGCAAACATAGACTTCCAAATATAGGAAGAAAAAGTTAAAGAAGTTGTCAAATTAAACAAAAAAAGTGAGATTATTTTATTAGTAATATAAAATCTACAATTTTAAACTTGAAATATTTTGTAATTTTATTTTTTATGTGATTATCTCTACAGTGTTTCCCCAACCGCTTTTGTAGAAGTGCTTTTCCTTAGTGGTCTAATGTTGTGAGCTAGGGTGTTTCTTTTAGAAACATGTTTATTCTGCAAAGAGATAAGATAACATTTTTAATGTAAAATAAAATTTTTGGTCAAGTTATATTTAGGCCATTGTGGAATTCCGTGGAAAACCATTGAAAGATATACTTTGGTTCGGTTCTTTTCAAAATTATCGTTTGTCATTTTAATGTTTGCTCCTTGAAACCTTTGTTTCCATGTTGGAAGGCAAGTGGAAGAAAAAGTAGGAAGTGATTTTGTTTAGTAAATTGGGTTTATAAGGACTTTCTTTTTCTCTTGTAACATAGGAGAAAAGAGAATTATACCAAACAAAATAATCTCTGCATGACACCTACATGTTTACCTTTTAATAGACTATAAAATTGACTCCTTTGGATGGAAGTGGTGGCAGGAAGTAGAAAGAGTGAGCCTTTTGAATTATGTCTCCTTCCTCCAAATTCAGGTGGTATGTGTTTCCCTCTACCCACATTTTCCACACAAACCTCAGTCCCCTTTTTAACCAAGGATGAAATATCCTGTCTGTAGTGAGAGAAATTTGAAGATTATATGAATTATCAACTGAAATTAAAGGTTGTGAACCACTAAAATAGATGGGGTTCTGTCGCTAAAATATAGAAGGAAACTGCAGTTAAAAAATGAAAATTGATCTATTTGTTAGTGAAAACATAAGCTATGTAGTGAAACCTAACCCGAGTTTTTTTATACCAAAAATCAGCTCATACATTATACAAAGCTTTTAAAGAGCATTAGAATACATTTTTGTCTTTAAAATATGTAGCTAATTCTACTTTATATTATATCTTTGTTACCATCTTCTCATCCCTAATCATGATGTGGGAAGTATTAATATTCTGTGCATGCTAAGTGTGAAGATGTGTAATACTAACCAAAATAAATTACCATTAATAGTTAAAAAATGAGATCTTCAGCTTTGAGTTTATATTGAGAAAAAATAAAAAGTCTTTCTTAAAGGTCAAAATGAAATTTTGAAAATATTAATTTATTCTATAAAATTTTAATTTTATTTCCAAGTAGAAAGCTGACTTTCTACTCAGTTTCCTTTACAACAAATGAAAATAAAAATATAAGTAATTTAATCACTTTGAAATCAATATTATTGTGTATATTAAACAATATACTTGAGATAGGGGTTTAATTGCTTAGTTTTGTTTTTTATGCCCAGTCCAAAGTAAATTTAAATTACATAATCCAAGCTATTTCATCAATTTTATATATAACAAATTTAACTAACTGGACAAAAAGTAGATTTCTTGAAACCGCATGTGGACAACTAACAGTATCTGTGGTAAAATGACTGAATGAAGAAACATTATGGAATTTCCTTATTACAAAATTTAATGAAAGGTGTATATATAAATCAGGAAATCAGAACCATGAAACTTTTTTCTCAGTCTATAAGCATATAATACTGTGTATTTAAAATGAAGCTTTAGGGAAAGACAAGCCATCATTATGGAAGGCCAATGAAATTTATTCACTGTATTGGAGCAGTCATATAATAGTTACAGCATTGTCAGTATTAAAAAAACTAAGACAAAGTAAATGAGAATATGTTAATTTTCTACTAATGCTAAGGCAGAAAGACAAGGCAACAAAGAATGAAATAAACAAAAGACAGACAAACATCTGAAAATGGAAGAATGATACACATTTTGTTGTGGAAAACAACAATAACAATAACAATAAGAGAAGAAAATTCACACAAGATGTACCATCCGTTTTATTGCAGTGAATGAGCACGCAAGCACTCTGGCTTTATAAGCCAGACTAATGTGGTTGAATTCCAGTTACAGTGTGATGTTGGGCAAGTAACTTAATGTTTCTGGTTTTAGTTTTCTAATATCAGTGTGAGGATAATAATGGCATTTCCTCCAGAATTTTTGTAGAAAAATTCAATACCAACAATGGTGACTGGTAGATAGTATTTATGAAGTTTTAGCTAATCAAGTCTTATCTTTAGAAAAGCCTAAGGGAAAAATGAACTGAAAGAGAAATGCAAAGAAGAAATTAGTTTAAAAATAAGGCATCAAAGATAAAAGAATGATCAATAGGAAAAAGCAGAATTTGTGGAGGAGCTAAGTATGTAAAATAAGAGAAATTAATAAGACAGCAAGACCTTTGCAGGATTAATTTATTAAACATAACATTGAATGTCAAAGTTATGGCAGAAAACTGACTTGGTTACAGAGAGGAAAGGTTCCAGGAAATTGTCCAATTAAAAACTGAAGGAGGGCCCTGGCTGGTGTAGCTCAGTGGATTGAGCATGGACCTGCGAACCAAAGGATCACGGTTTGATTCCCAGTCAGGGCACATGCCTGGGGTGCAGGCCAGTTCCCAGCAGAGAATGTACGAGAGGCAACCATACATTGATATTTCTCTCCCTCTCTCCTTCCCTTCCCCCTCTAAAGATAAATAAATAAAATCTTAAAAAAACGAAGGGAGGGGAAGGGTTTACAGGAACAAGTGTAAAGGACACATGGACAAAAATTAGCGGGGGTGGAAATGGGAGGGAGTTGGGGAGGGCTGGGTGGGCGGGCTGAGATAGGAGTAAAAGACAGAAAACTATACTTGAACAACAATTAAAATTAAAAAAAAATCAAAATAAAAAATCCTAAGGGAAACATCAGCAATTAAAACACCTAGTAATTTTTTCCATATTGTGTAACTAGAGCTTCAGGAAGAGGGCATAATGATCCTGAATCAAAAATAAATTGTGTCACATATTTCATATGCTTTTGATCATTTACATTTCTGTTTTAAGAGTAAAATTGAACATTATTGAAAGTTTAGCAAGTTTTGTATGTCTTTCATGGGGAATCTGAAAAAAGCCACGGAGCCTGCATTGCATTTTCTTTTCTAGCTTATTACATACATTCTTTTGGGAAAGCTCATTTTAAATTATTCTTTTCAAAGGATAGAAGCTTTTCAGATTTTTTTCTTGTAGAAAAGACATTGAAAAGCTTTACCTTATGCACATAGCGTTTTAATCATAGTTGCAAAGGATGCTGCCGGTTTAAAGCTCCTGCTGTTTTTCTTATTGTTATTTTTATTATATCTTATTTTTTCCCCCGTGAAGCATGTAAAGTTGCAGATGATGGAACATTTAATTTTGACCATGAATTATTCAGGTTTGTTTTTCAAAACTGACCTTAGTTTAAATGGCTTAACATTTTCATTTAGTGATTCTTTGATTTTCTAATGCAGCTCATAATGCTAAATTTCTTAGCTGGTACAAAGTTTGATGAATTAGCTGCTACAAGCTGTTGCAGGAAATAAACCCAGACCTTGACTATAAATAACTCTCTAATTTTAACCTGAAATTCTGTCATGTAAGATGCAGATACATATAGTTTTATAGGGTGTGTGATCATCTTCTCTACTTTTGGGGGAGATTATGAGACCAAATGAATGTAATTAATCTTCTCAAAATATCCCTATTCCAAGAAATCCATTGTTGTCCAGAAAATGATCCTTATGTTGACCTTTTAAAATAACAAACTTGTAAAGTTAAGAGATAATATGTCTTGTTAGAATTAACCCTTTGGGTTAATTCCTTAATTAGGCTAGCAACTAAAATGGAATATGTAAACCAGATACGTTTATAAATAATTGCTATGCTGCAACACAACAAATCCTATTTTATACATTTTACTTAACTTTAAGTAGTGAAATAACTTTATTATTTAAATATGAATGAGAGTTTATACATATTGACAATTTGTAATTAGCCAAGGAAGAAAACAGTTGAGACATAAATAGGAACGTACCATAGCATAAAAAATACTGTTGTTTCCATTATCATTATTATGATTGGGAATAATTTAGAGTTACAAGAGCCCTTGGAAATCATTTAGTTTAACCTGTTTTTATTATGGATGAAGAGACCTGGTTAACTTAACAGTACCAGCAATTTCTTTGCTGGTGGTTATTTAATAGGAACTATATGAAAAACCATACTTAGATGATTGCATATATCAATTTACTGTAAATCCATGTGGATGACTTCGAAAAAATGAACATGACTGGAAGTTAGAACACTAATGAATAAATTGTTCACCTTGAAGTGTACATCTGAAAGAGAAAGCAACAAAATAATTTACAAAATAAGTATTTAAGAATGTTTTCACATATAAGCCCATACATGTGGGTCACTGAAGGCTGACAACTTGTTCAATTACTAGTCGGTATTCATTTTTGAATTCCATATATATTTGTACTCTTTAACTGCCATTTACATTCTGGGGTACAAAGGACTAGAGGACCTGGTTTCTGTCATCAAAGACCTCAAAGTCTTCCTGGGAAGAAGCATGTTTAAATCAATAATCAAAATGAATAACCTAAGGCTTATACATCTATATTATTATATGTTCTAGTCTAGGTAATTTGGTGAATAAAAGTTTGAAAATGTTATAACTCAGCTTGAATGGAGCAATAAGAAAAGGTTTAAAATTTTAGTAGCAATGAAATTGTAAGGTATTAGAGGAGAAAGCAGTATTTTGAGAAGGATGTTATGAGGGGATACAGAAAGAAAATGTCTAAGTGATATTGGAAATGCTGATACTCTAGGCATGGCTATGGCTATGAGTAATGAAGTCCTCTGTCTCTGGCCCAAAAGTCTTATGGCTTCTGCAATCATCCATGAACTGTGGCAGGCTAACTTGCCAGCTCGTAAGTTTGTAATTATTGTAAGTATAAGTACTGTATTGTAAGTATAAGTAATTATTGTAAGTTTGTAGGTATAAAATCTTAGACATTTTGAAGTTCTTGACAGTTTTGGTATGAGGGTGAGATGCTGACTTTATTTCCGGAAGAGAATGGGTGAGGGTTGATGAACAGGATTTGAAGATAGTCTGCAGGAATTGGTAGCAAAGATGTTGACTGGATTACATAGTCAGCCAGGCAATTAATGGTTCTCTACGTCATTGCTTATTTCATAAGGAGGAATCGCAAAGGTGGTTCCAGCGAGGGTGCTGGAAAGTAGGTATAAAGAGATCTTAAACAGTGCTGGGGCTGTTGTGAATTCTCCTGTCTAATCTGGTTGTCAGTCTAAAGATCCCTCATTAATACAACTCAACAACTACAACTAAGATGTTTCCCAGATTGACAGAATTCCATTCTCTTTGAACAAACAGTTACAGAATCATCCATGTGCGCTGAAGATGAAGGTAGAGGAATTCATAACTGCTATAGGCAGAAAGCAGGTGAATAGTTAAAACTTTGGCTGGTGTACGTGGGAGATGAGGGCTTATTAAGGAAGAATGACGAACCTTGGTTGTTTTAAGGCTCAATCCCTTTTGTAGTCTTCCAGCCTCAGATACATTCAATCATGACAGTAAAAGATACCAGAGAATTTTCTAACAAGTTTGAGAGGCCGCAGGGGTATTTTGACTCAGACACTGTCGTGGGAAACCATAGGTGAAGCATTGACTAGTACTCAGGCTCGTGGGCTGTGGATTGGATTCACAGTGCTAATGAAGGTGGCCCACTGGGTAATGAGACCCTAACTCAAAAAATTCTAGATACATTCTTACACTTGGTCCTGCTACCCAAAATAACTCTTTTAGCCTTTATCATGAAATCAAGTTAAAACTTGGATGTGATGCTAGTGGGGCAGCAGGTGTTATGGAACAATGTGAGCTTTTTAAAAACATTGCTTCTCTGTGAGTCAAACTCAGGTCAACCAAGAGACACAGACCCGTGGCCCTTGCATGGGACCAATGAGACTGGATTGTTAAAGGGTCAGTTAGTCTGACACAGATGGTCTCAGTAATGGTGATCCTGCCACTCAGTATTGGGTTTTGGAAGTCTGTTTTGTTGATCTGTGAGCAACTGCCAAAACACTAAAAACTGAAAGTGAGTGAAAAATTAATGTCATGGAGCCTAGACCCAATCTAAGTAGCTTTAAGGAGAAAAATAATTATGGTTAAGACTAAAATCGGCCTCTTCCCAAGGGGGAATAAAGATCGTGGCGATCCCTCTGAGCATGCTGAGAAACTTCAAAGAGGACAGGGACCCCGGATTTGATGGTTATGTTGGATATAGGTATTCAAGTATTTTTCTTGTTGTGGTCATATGGGGAAGGAGCGCCAAAATTCAACAGATGGGATTTGGGCAGTGTTCTCAGAGGAGCATGGGATTTTAACTGATCTTTTAAGTAAGGCCTTTGGGGAAATTCAATATGTTGCTTTTGTGGCTGTCACTTCTGAATACATAGTAGAACATTGATTTGCATGTGTTTCCCTTATCATAAGTACGAGGGAAAAGTCTCCAGACAGGAATAGTGCATGCAGAAAACCATTCATCCCTTTGGGGCCCTAAACTAATCACTTATCTGAACTAAAATCTCTGTTACTGATGATTTTTCCAATTAGAGGATCTGGCAAAAGGGAGCAGCCTCCACCTGATAGGTACTTGTTGGAGCTTTAGTCTCACTGATGCCTCATAGGGTTACCGGGTTCTCCTCTGGAAAGCCAGTTACTATTTTGCTAGTGAGCTTTTGTGATTCTTATGAACCTTGGGCCAGATATTTCCATTTTGGGGTGGATCAACTCAAAAACTACTTAGATGGGAAGGGCCGCCACAGCCCTTGCCTGTCAAATGGAAATACTGTATTCAACAATGCCACTGACCTGGGCCTAGGGGCACCTCAGCTTTAAATGAAAAAGTAACACTTAATCTATTGGGGGAAACTTTCTGCCCCACTCTCAGCCTACAGCAAATCTGTTGACTTAATAAAGCCTTGACTCAGAGTTTCCCATAAATGTTTGCACCTGAAACACTGATGATTAGGCTTAATTGAAACCCAACAGTATCTTCTAGACTGCTGAAGCTCTAGAAACTCTGTACTCCCTGAGTAAAACCACAGTGCACATGGCTGTTCTTTTAAGTTGGCAGAACTCATCTGTTGTCATAACTCTGTCCAATATGTCCTTTGATGAACATTGTTATGTTTTTACCAACATTGGCAGCTGCAGGTGGTCTATTTGATTTGCCATTTGGAAAATTAAAGATTGGAATATTAAAGATACTCTTCTCAGGGCATGAAAATTAGAGTTAAATTGTAGCTTCTGATCAAATAATCTCGGTCACTCATGTAGTTGTCCACAGCAAGGGTGTCTGTTCTGGCAAGATCAACTGGAACCACGCTGTTGCTCTAATCTGAGCTGCCCAGTTCACCGCCATTTCTGGATCCATCATAATAGTGGACATGGCAACACACCCACCATTGCAGACTAGACACGAAATAAAGGACCCCAGGTTTCTTATGCAGAGGCTACCATTGCATGAGAAACTCGTGGCTCTTGCCAAAATTGATGTGCATTTCTTGCATAGTGCAGATAGTCCTGTTACATAGAACAGTGTTCTCACCCACTCCTGGCACATTGACCACATTGGATCTTTGACCACCCCCTGCCCATTGATGCCTCACTGCTGTTCATACTTGTGCAGATTACAGTGCTGTTCCTCTTCAATGAGCCCATTTGGGCCATACCTTTATGTGCTTTGAAATTACTCTTTGTCATATGTCTGCTTTCCAAACTTTTGTGGTCTGACATGAGTGCTTCTTTCATTAAAAAAGTCACTAGATAATGAGCTGATAGTTAAGATAGTGAAATGTGCACACTCCTTACCACCTACAGTTCTCCGTTGTATTATAATGGGTAGTTCAATAATTAAATCAAAAAGACTTTTTATTCCCTCCATCTCTCCCTGGTCAAAAAAATCTTAATAAGAAAGGTTGATCATTGATTGCAGCTGTCCCCAGAAAGGATCATTTCCTTTCAGCCACTAGCTGACCAAAGTGTTGGAGTTTTTAAAGACCTGTTTTGAAAATTTGAGTTTTCACCGATTATTTGTCATGATGTTTCTTTCTTTCTGCCAATGGCAACCTCAAGTTGGCCTGATTGGCCCACATTCTGGGTAGCATCCCTGGCAAAATGGGACCTAAAGGATCCAAACTTAATTCTAGGTCATCCATCTGGAATTTTCTGTTGAATCGACATATTCCTAGGTCAGTGGAGTGCCTTGCCTACATAACCCCAGAGTGGTCCACGTGGACCATGTGAGTGACACCTACTTCTCTGCAGGACTTCAAATAAAATGCTTTTCCTTATTCCTTCCAGACGAGAGGCCTGAGGACAGGAAAAAGGTAAAGTATGACTACCACAATGGGACATGAGAATTTTATAGTAGTAGAGGGAAAGAATTGCCCTAGAACCTGGATAGAGAATGACTTAGACCCAGAGGGGTTTGGGGGAAGGAGAGACGTTAATTACCCTTCTTTTTCAGAACCTCATCTGTTTCCCTCCATGTGAAGGAAAACACCCTGTTGTGGCTAGTTCAAGCTATTACAATCTAAAATTTGAGCGCTGGGTCTACCATACCCTGCCTGATGGCTGTAACTATCATTTGACTACCATTCCCCTTTAAAGTGACTGAGAAGTCTGTTCAATACAGCCAGGATGATTGCAGTTTTTGGACCTCCAGTGGAAAGCACTTGCCAAACCTCCTGATATCTTCCACACCCAGATTTTCGTAATTGTCACTCAGTCAATTTGTAGGCCAGACAAATGTACCTGACCGGTGCCATGGGCAACAAGATGGGTTGGATTCGTTTCCCTTAGGCAGTCCTTCTAAAATCAAGGACTAGATCCAATTATTTGAACTTAACCGGGTACACAATACTCTCCAGCTGTCTGGGAGGACACATTCAAGGCATTGTTGACCAGTGCCCACCACCCCCATTTTTTAAGGACTACCAATTGCTTAAAACACTCTGTTTCAGGGGCACCATATGTAGCCCTGGTACTATACTTTTTTGTGTAGAAGTGAGGTATTAACTTGCCTCCTTTCTGCACACATGTAGATTATAGGGATGGTCATAATTGACTTTCAAGTATTTAAGGAAACACATACCAGTAGATCACATAATCTTCCAATGACTGCAGAGATCTCTCTAACAGCAGCTTGCCTGCCATTCCTGGGGGGTTTTCAGGCAGGAATAAGTGACTTGTTGGTAATGTGTGCTTCATATTCAGTTATCCCTACAATGGGAATCACCAAATTTAAAAAATGGTATAAAATTTCTCTTTGCCTTCAGCTGCAGTGATCAGTGACACGCCTTTAGCTCTGAAAAGCCTTCAGGTCAGCCTCAACTCACTGACCAGGATAGTTATGGATGACAGATTTGCCACAGACTTTCTCCTTGCCTGCCAAGGCCGACTCTGCAATATAATACTTCCTGTTGTAGCTGGGTTAATGTTTTGGGTCAAGGGAAAGGTCAACACAGAAAGTCACATGGCTTTTATAGTAATCCCTGGTGGCTTGTAGGATTTGTTTGGCTGTCTGGGTCTGGGACCCTGAGGGACATGGTTGAGTTCGATTCTGCAAGTCAGCTTCATATTGTTGCTGAGTGCTGTTAAGAGCCTTAACTAAACACAGTATGGGACAAATGGAATGTATTCTGTTTCAACCTTGGTCAGTCAAGTGAATCAGAGTGGACAACAGGTTGTTGTGAGGGGAAATTTTTCTAAAAATTAAGACACTATAGAAAAAAGTTGGGTATTGTTAAGACCCAATATTCTCCAAGGATATCTCATACTTATGTATCTCTTATAAGCAGCAGTACTTACTGCCTTTGTCAGAATATTTTTTCAAGGATGTTTAATGGTGGACAGACTTGGATGATATAATGTCTTATTCCAAAAAAAATGGCTGGTATGTATGCTTGCTACCAGTTATCAAAGATTTGCCTTCTACCTGCACCTCCCAGACAGAGTTTTTTCTTGTCAAGCAACTCATTGCAAGTATACCTGTCACCCAGCTCTCTTTGTATTAATCTGTGGGAATTAGTGCTTAGGAAATTATCACACACACACACAAAAAAATGCTGACATTTTGTCTATTGCTTTTAGTGTCAGTAATAAAGTTCTTTGTGTCTGACTAAAGAATCATACATTTCCTTCTAAAAGACAAAAAACTGTGGTAGGGTAAAGTTTAGCTTTGAAGACAGGGTAAAATATTAGGTACTCTACGCATACTTCTCCATAGATACACTATGCTTGATATTATAAAATAATACTGCACTGTTAAAGCTAATTTGCAGACAGGAGGTTATATCCCACTAACACTTATAGCTAGGTAAGAAATCTCATTTTTACTGGAATTTAGCTCCATAAAAGGCTTTGCTCTCCAAAATCTGAGCATGTACCAAAGCAGAAGTCTGCACTGTAAGGCACTGGTATAAGGTGCTGGATGAATCATGTGGAATTTGGGTAGCAGAATCCTAAATCATTCCAATGGAAAATGGATTATATCAGCAACATAATTACATAAGAGCTATGGTTTCCAAGGAAAAACTTAGTAGCACATCAAAAACTGTTAATTCGTTGAAAAAAAAAGCATCTGAGAGATGGAATGAAACCAAATAACAGGAAAATATATATGGAGTAAACATTGATACAATTTTCATAATGACTTACATCAATCAACTAGTGAATATCATAGTCTGTTAAGGTGTAGGAAAGCCAATGCAACACGATGTAACATTTCCTAATACATTGATAGTAACTGAGATGAGTGTTTTACTTAAGATTAACAAAATATTAACATAATTGGAAAAAGACAATTATTAGTGAAATTAACTATGGATGAAAATATCCATAGAAAGTATTTGTAATTAAAATTTTAAAACCTTTTTTTTTCATTAGAATGGGATAAATAATAGAAATAATATCTTATTTTCTGTCACTATTTTTTGTTTCATCTCTAATGTCTCCGTGCTCTTTAGCTCTTATTTCTTATCAATAAATTATATTATGCATTCATTTATTCATTTACTCATTCATTTATTTGGCAACTGTTTATTCAATATCTATTCATTGGGCAACACTGTTCAGGTATTTATGGATGTTTTTAGAATTTAATAAGTTTAGGTTTCTAGAAAATGTCAGATCTGCGGGCACTGAGATGACCTCTGCCAACAATAAACAGTACTCGTGGACGGGCCAGATATTTGTAGCTTTGACACAACTAAAATGCATGCTGGACTTGGGATCTAAAATTAATCATGAGTAATATTTACAAAACATTGTACAATATTTTTTCAGAATTTTATTCTAACAAGTGTGAGCTAGATAAGCAGGACTGATTATTTTCACTTTAATAAAAAGTACATAACTCTTTAAGAGGAAGTGACCCAAAACCAGATCGCAGTCAGAATTTCACAGAAGAAATTAGCAGATGACAGATTGGGTTAAGAGATTTCCAGTTGCAATATGGAGTTAATTGTTATATCTTTAGCATCTTTTGAAAATTACTGTTTAAGACTAAGTCTGGCTGAAACTGCATTGAGACATAAACTCATTTAATTCTCAATTCTGTGATATCCCATGTAAGACTAATATAATATACCTTGATTTTGCAGTGTAGAATTGCAATTTAGTGTTTGGGCCTGATTTTATACATGGTTATCTATGTTATTTTTATTGCCCAAATAGTATATCATAAATTTGCAAGACACATTTGTTTTTAATGCAACATAAACATGAATTCATGTGCCAATGGATTTATATTATTAAAGTCTCTCTACAAGTAAGATTAATATATCCTATAATATAAATATATAGTAACTCAGTATTGGCTGCATTTCAGTGTTATGAACATTTAAAATGTGCAAAGTAAAAAAAAAAAATGATTCCATAAGGTTTGAAACACATCATAAAATTCCATTAAGGAAGTTTGGTACATGAAGTATATTGCCAAAATGAGAGTTGACAATGCCAATGATTAAAAAATTATAATAGAAACCTGCTAAAATATAGATACATAAGGCTATCTAAAAGCTATTGTAGAGGAACAATTATTAGAATATTACAGACTTAAAAACAAAATTAGAAGAGTAGAGAGCATATAAGAGTGAGGACAGAATGAGAATTTATTAGTTAGGATAGACTGGCCTATGCAGTATTTAGAAAGAAATCATGAGCCCTGGCTGGTGTGGCTCAGTGGACTGAGTGATGGCCTGTGAACCAAAGGGTCTCTGGTTCGATTCCCAGTCAGGACATATGTCTGGGTTGCAGGCCAGGCCCCCGATAGGGAGCACGTGAGAGGCAACCACACACTGGTGTTTCTGTTGCTCTTTTTCTCCCTCCCTTTCCCTCTCTCTAAAAATAACTAACGAACTAAATAAATACATCATGAAAAATCTCAGTGGCCTCAATACACAAACTCATACGAAATCCACTGTGAATCTGGCAGCTCTCCAGGCAGCTCTCCTTCCTGTGATGACTGAGGCTTTCTCCATTTTGTGCTTCTGTCATCTTAACGTATGACTCCTGACAGAGGAAGATGGGCATTTTACCAGGTGGCTTTAAGATCAAAACCTGTCACCTGCACGTAACCTGTCATCGCTCCAAGGGGTTCTGTAGTATGTAGGTTTATGCCCATCTGTAAGAAAAAGTCAAAGAGAGGGGGTTATAAAAAAAATGTTTTCCTTCATATCTGATAACCATGTGAAGCATACTCTGAAGAACTTGTTGAGTCTTTTGGGTA
>PVKM010028441.1:0-18276 GCA_004027735.1 Carollia perspicillata
CCTTCCCATCCTTTCTTTCACTTTAATGTTTTGTGAGCAGAATAGGTGGGATGCAATCAGAAAGTGCATTTTTTTTTCACAGCTGCCCCTGGGGATGTTGTGTGTACTCTTCTATCCCTGGTCCCTTGGATAAAAATGTCTGGCAGGCCAACAGCTGATCTGCTCCCCCTTAGGAAAAAAAATGTGACTTTACACTTTTTAAACCACAATACAATCTCATTTCAGTAATCAAAATGTCCAGTCCCCTGTAGTAGTCAAAATGCTGAACTTCATTAGAATTTAAGTTGTCCTCCTTCTTAGATCCAGATGTCCAGTATATAACCCACTTTATGTTGTCTTAGTAACCTATGAATTATAATAAAAAAGATAGAATAAAATAGGAAGTTTAAATAAACATCAATTGCTTTCAAATAAGTCTTTTACTGGACTATACTTCTTACACATAATTGAAAAGAAACAAATATAATTATTTTCCTCCCCTGTGGGTACTATGCCAATATACTTTATCTATCTATCTATCTATCTATCTATCTATCTATCTATCTATCTATTTACATCAACCTGTCTATCTACACATATACACATTCATATACATATATACACTAAAATACATACTAACTCAAACCCAGATTTAGTAAGCCCCTTCTCATAAGAGTCTCAGGTCATGCTCTGATATCCTGGCATGAAATTAAACTAGTCTATTATTTCAATGGAGGAATGAAGAGTAGAGTTCTTACAATCTTATAATCTTCCTGTCCTTGTTTCAATTTCCTAATTTTAAATCAATGTTATCTTTCTTTCTTCGTGCCTGATCTTTCATGATACTTAAAGTAAGCCTCTTTATTAGGGGGTGATACAATGAAATTGCCTATTGTCACCTCTGGTAATGCTGATAGCGAATCTTCCTATTCCATGGAGTGGGCCGATCCTACCCCACTACAACCTGAGACATCGGGTCAAAACATGTGATCAGTCTTGGAGACCCAATCCTGTCCTCGAACTGAGTTAGAACCACTATGGTCCATGTGGCCAGAATCTGACAAGAACCCATTCACCTCTTTCCTAACCTGAGTCGTGAACCTTTCATCTCTGTTCACCTCACAGTTTTGTAGCCTGTGTCTGCATTCACTCAATTCTTTCCTCTTGTGCTGAGCCCTAGGCCTAAAGCCTACACAGGTTATCAGATGTTGATCTCTGATATCCTCCTGGAATATTGCTTCACACTCTTCCAAGGAACACATGAGACGATGCATGTAAAAAACTTAGTGTGGACTAAGCACTCAATACATACAAAATTAAAATAGGATATTTATTAATAAATGCCAGTAGCCTTAGGATGGCTTTTAGTAAAATACAAAGCCATTTAAAACCCTACCCAAGAAAATTTATGACTGGAAATCCCTTCCATTGAGTTCCCAATCAGATTCTTCCTTACCCTCTCTCCTCCTCCACTACCCTGATCATCACCCCTTCGTGGGCCAGTATAATGCCAAGGCCAGCTTTTCTCTTCTCACTGAGAGTGCCCATCAAGATGTCTGAGTTTGAATCCAGGCCCTGCTACCTACAGCTGTGTAATCCTGAGCCAGTTACTTCTCATGTCTTAGTTTTACTTCCTCCATAGAAAGGGGATACTAATAGTTATTGTCTCTATAGGTTGCTGCCAAATTGATTGGGTTAAAATGTGCAAAACCATTGGCAAACTGTCTGGCCCAAGGAATCATTGTATATGGTTATATGACTACCACCAGGACACTCCCTGTATCTAGTTTAGAACTCGTCTGAACCTCCCCAAGAAAGAAAGAATCACACAACACCTTTCATGAAAAGAAAAACAATCTGCAGAGCTGTATATCTACCAACAATGATGACCATCTTTATTCTGTTACACAAAGAACAGTTTTTCTCATTGTCTTACAATGGGATTTTTGACTTTATCTCTGAAAAACAAAAGTTTCATTAAAGTGCACAGTCAGCCCTCAAAGATGAACTTGAGTTCTGCTTTTAGATAAACTTGCAAAGTAATAAATTTACCATTAAAATAAAGTATATTCTACCAAAAATACTGGAGAGCAGTTTCAGCTAGAGTTTCTGATGACGTGAAATGCATGTGAAATGTGGTAGACTTTCAGTAAATGCAGCAGACTACCAAAAAAGATTTGTAATGATAATAATATAAATTACTCATATAAATGTTAAAAATTTCAATATGTTATATTAATCCTAATGCAATAGTTATGTATTTCATGTTAATACAATTACCTTGACCACCTTTGTTTGATAATGAAGGAAGGTCTTCTCTCACATTTTGCACCTGTATCTCACTTGAATGTAAATGATTCCACAATACAGGTCATATGAGCAACCTCGGTCAATATCAGAACATCTTTCTAAGGACATGAGACCTGAATTTAAATTTTTATAGGCAATTTTTGCAATAGGAAGGATAATGTGCTTTGTTTCTGTCTCATGTCAGTCTCTCTCTCTCCCTTCTCCCCTCCTTCTCTGTCTCTCCCCCTCTCTCTTCCTCTATATCCAGCATCATCCTGGGACCTGAACCTCGAGCCTAGACCTGAATGGAATGGGGGTGGGTCTGGAACACTGTAAGGTCCTCCAGCATCAAGTTGTTGACACATTTCAATTTTAGTAAAGTCAGAAAGTCTTTATAAGCTTTCATAATTAAATTACAGGTATCAAACAAACAATATGTACACATTGTAAGACACATTCTTTCAAGGGTAGAACAACTTTTGTTAGTATGCACACCAAGGGATCTAGTTTTAAGTTTTGTGACAAAGTTAGTATGAAATAGGTTATCATAGCCTGAGGCCAGCAGAACTGAAGACCCTCTCTACAGTGAAAATCCAGCTAAAATTGTCTTTAAGGCTCAATTTTCCAAATGTTTCTGCATTACCTGCAGTGACAATTATTTACAATAGAAAAGGTTGATGATAATAAACCTTATGAGAATAGCATATACAGTCCAGAAGAGTTTCTGCAATAGAAATTTAATGAATTAAGGTAGTTTTGCTCCAATATAAGATTTAAAGAAAAAAAATCAATAAATCTCTATTACAGACTGAATAGTCCTCTCCCTACCTCCTCCCAAATTTAAATGTTGAAGTTCTAACCTTCAATGTGATCATATTTGTAAGGAAGCAATTAAAGTCAGTCAAGGTCATGAGGGGGCGGTTAATCAGATAGTACTGGCGTCCTTATAAGAACAGGAAAAAACATCAGATCTCTCTCTCTCTCACTTTCTTGCTCCACATGCAAACAGGAGAGGCCAAGTGAGGACACAGTGAGAAGATGGTCATCTACAAGCCAGAAAGAGAGGCCTTACCTGAAAGCAACTCTAACAACCCCTTGATCTTGAATTTTTATCCTCTATAACTGGGAGAAAATAACTTTCTGTTGTTTAAGCCACACATTCTGTAGTATTTTGTTATGGCAGCCTGAGAAGACTAATACAATCTCATTAATTAATCATTCCATGGTGCCTAATTATATTATTGAGAATCAGACCATGTGCTAAGCACTAGGACACAGGCAAACAAGACATTGTCCCTCACATTGGATGGGACTCTCGATTCATCTAGTGTTCAGAGAGGGAACAGACTCCCAGAGGGGGCTATTCTGCTCAAGATCTGGGAGCTGGTTCCTAGCAAAGCTGGATAAAAAATGCAAATCTGATTAACTTCAACCTGACGCTGAGGGAAATGGTAACTTCAGTTATGACTGGCAAGTATTAAAAATGTCATTTTGGAAAATTCAAAATCCACTGGAGGAAAACTCCTTTGAGTTAGAGGCTGTTTCTTATCATTTCTTATTTTTAATTTGTGGTCCCAGGGCGTCCTTGTGCACTCAGAGGTTTATAATGTTTTGGGGGGTCTCTGACCCAAGCAAAGGGACCTATTCCTCTCCACTAACTAACTAGGGCTAAGTAACATGCCCTGCTCTCTACTGGGGACAGAACTCGAACTTTTAATTTCCTGTCAGCCACAGCCCACACAAGATTTTTCTAGAATCTTTCTGGAGGCGAAAGGCTATCACAGAAAGGAAACCATAGAATTCAACTGGAAGTCATCCAAATTTCCTCATTCTTAGCTCCATCTCCAGCAAGCCCGAGTCCAGGAGATGCAGACCACAAGGCTATGACATAATTCTTGTCAGTCTGCCTAAACAGAGAGAAAATGATGAGGAAGAAGAGCTTTATTTGAAAAAAGACAGATGGAAAAATTACATTTTCTTTTAACTTAGGGGAACTGCATGCTGAGATTAAGATCTGTGGGAGTACAGCCCTGGCACAGTGGCTCAGTTGGTTAGAGCATAATTCTATATACCAAAAAGTCGAGGGCTCAATTCCAGGTCAGGGCACATACCTAGTTTGCAGGTTCAATCCCCAGTCAGGGTGTGTACAGGAGGCAACCAATCGATCTTTCTCTCACATCAATGTCTCTCTCTCTGTCTCTCTCCCACTTCTTCTCTCTCCAGAATCAATAAATACATCCTCAGGTGAGGATTTTTTAAAAAAAGAAAAAAAGGCAACTGTTAAAGTACAACTTATATAAGATGTTAAAGCAAATAAAAGGAGATAAGAAAACAAATAAGCTTTAATCCTTGGTGTTTTCTTTGGGCAATGGAAAAAAAATCTCTACACCCTACACTATCGTTTACATTTTAAGTAAATGCCGGAGGAAAGAGGTCTGGCCGGGAAGGATGCACAGGTGTTCTACATTGAACCTGACATAAACAATTGGAATGGGCAGTGGCTGATTTAGGAAGAGATTGTAACATCAGAACTTTGGATCATTTTTATTTTCTTAAAGAGTGAAAACTTACATTAGATGATTCTCTTGTTGAAGGAGACATACTCATGGTTCCGTGAACTGCCCATTGTGCCATAACCTGGCACCCATGTTCTCTTTGACATTTCTCAGCCTCCTATGCACTTGGGTTGGCCATACGGAAATTTCTGACCAGTAGGATGTGTGTGAAAGTAATGTGGTCAGTTCCAGGAGAGGTGGTGAAGTAAAAAATGTGTCTTATCTCAACTCCTCACCCCTGCAGCTGGAAGAGGAGGCCCTGAATTATCAGAAACACCGGATGAAATATGTCCAGATACCTGCATCACTGGGGATGAGCCATGTAGGAGAGCCACCAGGCCTACGTGAGACTCAGAGTAAGTCAGAAAGAAAGTTTTGTGAAAAGAAGCAGCTAAGATGAGTGGATTGTTACAGCAGCGCCTGTCAAATGCAGGTGCACTAAATTTGTTGTAGCTCCAATCTTTTTCAGGTGCCACCCCTGCCCCTAAGGCTCAGGAAGGACTATCCCATCTCTTGCTCTAAAAGAAACCCCTAGTGTACAGATGATGTTTTATTGAGTTGTACAGTTAAAACCTGCATGGTTTTGTAAACCAATGTCACCTCAATAAATTCAATTAAAAAAAATTCACTAGTTTTTTTTTGCCCACTTTCTTTTCCAGTGGTTTAGGGGTGGACATGGGGTCAGATTGTAAACCCTTCTGGAGACTTTCTAAAAAATTTTCTTGTTCTTAAGAAGGAGCCACAGATTGATATTTTTCCTTTCTGATTAGGGGTGCAGGGTTAGAGGGAGGGGTGGCATTGACAAAGCAAGCTAAAGTGATGTGCTTAGTAGAGTAAGGTGATTTTCATTGTCTAGCTGAGATGACTAAATACAGTTAGTGGGGGCCCTGAAACTGAGGATTATGGGGGGGGGCTCCCAGAGTACTGTGGTGAACATGGGTTATGCAGAGAAATAGCCCCTAAGGAAGGCAATGGCTATGGCCTTTCAGATTAGTAATACCTGATCCCTGATTTAAGTTGCTTCCTGTGTGATCATGTCCTTCTGTTACTGTGGATCTCTGTGCACACAACAGGTTTGACTGAGAAGAGCTCAGGACGCCGAAGGGAAAAGACCAGAGTAAGCTGGAGCAGCATGACAAGGTGGCTAGAGCCATTGAGGAAAAGCTGGGAACTGGAATAAAAAACAAGAGCTGAAAAGAAATTTACCCAGAGCAAGCAGGTGAGCACCCTGCATTCTTGCAATCCTCAAAAGTGTGTCAGATGGGAAACACAATATTAAATGTGACTGTTTTAAAAAAGGGGAGTAGGGAGAAGACTATAAGAGGAAAAACCACACGGTTGGTGCCAGACTTAGTTTGAAATCTTGGCTTTGTCGCTTACAGATTTTGTTTCATTTGGCCATTCATTTCACCTCTCTGAGCTTCAGAGAAATCTTAGGCATTGCATTTCTAGTAATTAAATACTCTCTAAAAATTTTCAGCATGCTTTGTACCATATACAGGGTCTGGCAGAAGTAAGGCCTGCTTGACTGTGATTGGTAGGCTAATAATATGGGTGTAATAATTTATAGTTTTAATGTGGACATTTCACCTAAAATGTCGTATGGTGTGCTTGAGTGTGATATTGTTTTGTTACAGAATTACATGCTTATGATTTTATAATAAAAAAGGGATATTATTTGTGCTAGATCCTGTATATTTACAAAATATTGCCTAGGATTCAAAATATCTACATCTTTATATTTACTCTACAATATTTAGATGTTCATATAACTTGTCCCATTTATAACATGAAGATGCCCCTGTTATACCCTACCAGGTTATTTGGAGGAACAAATGTGATACATGTCTTGTAAACCCTGTTAGAACATGCTCATATGCTACTATTAATTATTAATCTGTGAAAAAAGTTCAATCAGGTATTAGTTTTTTTCTTTAAAAAAATTATCGCACCAGTTCAATCTAGGGACCTCTGCTTTCATGATGAATGCGCTGTTATGTTACTTCCTTTCTTCTATAAATCTCCATGCTTCACCATTATTTGGATAAAATCTGACAGAGTCAACCTTCGTTCCCAGAAAAACCTGGACCACTTTCACTTGACTTTGTATTTGGACTGGCTGTGGGACCACAGGGGCTCAGCACCATCATTGCTGGAAACTCTGAGAATGCCCGGTCACCCACACAGCTTTGCCTTTTCTGGCTTTTCAGCCCTCCGCCCACCAGCCCCAGCTGGCTGAGGCTCTGGTCAGTGTGGGAGAAGAGAGAGGAATCTCTTTGGCTGAGTCATGACCCAGGCCTAGCACATGCTACAAAACCAGTGAAGGGCCCCTTGTCTATGGCCTGAATCCATGACACAGTGGCTTTGAGGGAGGTGAAATCCCTGCTTCATTCCCCTTGGCGGCCCTTGTGCTTGAGGAAGGCAAGGGGTTGGAGTTTCTGTTGGTCACAGGAGATGAATGAGCCATGCAGACAACGGGGCTAATTGCTTCCACTTCACCCCTACGCCCTCCCCCAGAAATGTTCTTCGGCCAAACCAAATTTCAGGACTCCCAGAAGACCCAGTTTACCCAAAGCCAAGAGCAGCTCCCACCTCCCTGCCGCCACTCACTGTCCCCAAAGGCCTATCCTGAAGATCTGGTCAGGAAGCTTAAAAATAGTTGAGTGTGTGGTGACAAGCCTTGCGGGTTTGCTTTGTAAAAATATTCTGAGCAGGGAAATAAACCTTTCAGCAGCTTATTTTTCCACTACTCTGGGGAGCTGCTCCCACTTTCTGCTGCTGTAAGCACTTCAGGTGCCTCGTGGGTGGTGGTGAGAGTGCTGGAAGGGACAGGCAGAACAGACTCAGGGCCTAGACAGGGTCACTCGGTGAAGGAGAGAAGTGACATTAGAGAACCAGGTATAAGGGGGCCAGCGACTCCCAGGATCCAGAGGGACATGACCCAGACAAGGTCGCGTTTCTGCACATTCTGAATACAGAAGAAAGTGTAATTCCAGCCTCCTGAGTTTTGGCACCCAAGGCCCTTCCAGATCTAGCTCTGTCCACCCAGCATTGTCCCTCCCGGAGATAAGTGTGATAAACAGGAGTACTAGCAGCTGTCTCATCACATCATGGTGCTTCATGTCTTATACCTTCCCATACTCTGTTCCACCTGCTAGGAAGGCCCTTCCCAGCCCTGGACATTCACCACCACTCCAAACCCTTGTCCAACCTATTCAAGCATTGAAGTCCAGTCCAGAAGTTTGCCTTCTCCATGAAAGTTTTCCTGACTCCCCTAACAGTTAATCACCCTATTCCCTAAGCTGCGATTCTGGCATCGTTGTATTTATCACAAGGTAGGGGCTTTCCTCATAGGGTTTGTGTTTTATTCATCTCCATGTTTTTGTGGCCTCACGTAGGATCTGGCAATAGTAAGTACAGCCAAACAAGTTACCTGAACAAGTTAAAGACGGTGATATTTCTGCTAAAGAGAAGAAAGAGACAGAAGCGCCACTTTTCAGGAGCCAAGGTGAATTCAGAACCTTGTGGTGCTGAGAGTTGATGGAATGCTCACGCCTGTTTCTTTCCAAATGGGCCTTTGTCTCAGCAAATCACTCTGTTAGAGGTTGTCACCAACAGTGCAGTAAAAGACTGTGAGGACTTGTGAATTAACAGAGAACCTTAATGTCATCTTTTGCCTTTCCAGCACTCCCTTGAGTTAAGAAGCTATGATGCTATTTTTACAGGTGAGAAAACAGTTTCCACAGAAGAGACAGGAGAAGAGGAGGAAGGAGCAGGAATTCAATGCAGAGCGCTTGTTTCCAGAAATGTTTTCATTCCACAAAGGACCCAAAGCTACTGAAAAGGAAAAAAAATCTGCAATATTCTTTCTGATAAGCCATTATTATTATTCCCAGAAAGTGTAAGGCCCATATAAGATTTGTTTGTCCAAATTTAATTGACCACCCAGGGGCTAGATATAGGGAAGCAGAGAGTAGAGATGTGTCCTCCCCTGGATCTCTCACTCAGAAGAGCTGGTCCACCCTCCTTGGTATGATGGCAATACTGAAACTGCTGTCCATGGAGAACCGCTATCAAGAAGGGGGCACTGTGGGCATCAGGGGTCAGGGTCTGGAGCCAGGCTGTCCAGGCTCAAGTCTCAGACCTATTCACCCTGCGGTTTGGTACATGTTACCCAATCTCTCTATGCCTCTGTGTCTCCATCTTTAAACTGATGGTAGCAACTGGACCTAAGTCACAGCGTTTTGTAAGTTATACTATATGAAATATCAACCAATCAGTAACACCTCTTGTGTGTCAGGTATCACCCTGAAACCCTCTGATTCTTCACCTTCATCCTGATCAGAGCTCGTGCAGGTACTGCCTGTGAAATACCTGGGGCTCAGAGGTTGGGTGTTTTTTTCTTGGGGGTGTTCTGGATTTTAAATCCCCACCTTTCTAAATTTAAAATTCTATGTATATCATCTCTGCTTCTCTGAAAGTTCTGAAATAGGGCTCTTTTGATACTCTGCTAGCAGGGGTCAAGTGGTCTAGGAAATCTCCTGGGGTCCAGATGGCAACATGGATAAGTTGGGATTCCCTGAGCTCAGTTTCCCAACACAGAGTTGATGATGGAAGTTCTGTATGGAGCATGGGTGTAACTTGGGTAAATACCCAGAGGCTTGGGAGGTAGAGTGGAAATATTTGGAGCTGGCAAGTCCGGTCAATTAATACAGGCTTGTGAGACACTTTCAAAGCTGAAAGATCATTTGTGACTGCCAAGTGATATTAATTATGCGTATAAGGGCACATCCTGCTAGCAGAATATGATGTACCCAAATTTACCTGTGTGCAGGTGAATCATCTGTGGCCCACAACTGCTGGGTGCCGCCCCTACAGTTGTGAGGGCAAAATTCAGTAAGTGGATGCTTGTGGAGGGGGGAGGCAAGACGAATGTGAGCATCTCCCTCCTACAGTGTGGGGATTTGGTCTTATGGGAAAGGGTCACCATCAGTCTTCCAGAGTCCCACACGGAGGGAGAAAGTCTTGTGGCGGGGCACCCATAGGGAATGAATGTGCTGATGCTCATAGCCTGGTTTGGATCAGGCAAAGCAGAAGCATGGCTAGTGTTCATCCAAAGGGTAAGGCAGGACCATAAATGGGAGAAAAATGAACCCTGAGCTGTGAGATGGAAATGATATACAGCCTGTCAGGAAGTGGAACCCAGTGCAGGTCTGAAAAGTGGCTCAGGAGCCAGTGATGAATGGTGTGAGGTCCTGGCAGCTCTGTGAGCGCCGGATGCCTCCTGCTCAGTGTAGGGTGACCTGCTTTCTTAAATGCTCTCAGGAGGGTCAGGTAGTTCCCCCTTCCCTTAGTAAACCTGCAATCTTCTGTGCCTTCTTCAGGTGGATCTCACTTCACATCTCAGGAATGTTTCTGTTTTGGGGGGGTCGGGGGATGGAAAGGGGTGAGAGAAGAGTTTGGTGTTGGAGGCAGATGATCTAAGTTTGAACCTAGGTCCATTCACCAATGAGCTCCCTGTGACTGTGGGCAAAATATTTCTTTTCTTTTTTAAACAGTTCCTGATGTGGAAAATGAGGAATGAATTCAAAATGTTTTCTAAGTTTTCTTCCAATGTCAGCTTTCTATAATTTACAGAGCTGGCAGTTCTCTCCTTTTGCTAATTCTTCAACGCTCACAAGTCTTTCTGAGAGGTCCTGTGGGCTAGTTCAGCAAATGTGGGAACCCCTCAGAGGTAGGGCTGTGTTCAAAAGAACAGCTCTCTTCCTATTGGTTTTAGAGGTTCATTGAAGATTCATGACATTTTGGGGGAGAAAATAATGCATACATAAACATTTATTTATGTGTGTGGTTTCTTGTTTTTCTGTGATTTGCTTTTGGGTAAACTTAATTCTCTAAATAAAATTAGTGCAGGGTTTAAAGATAACTTCTGCGATATGAGGAATAATCCTCAAATGCCTTGGAATATTAACTTTTATTAATAATAATCCCATCTTATATCTATGAAGCACATTAGAGTTTATAACAGTTAGTTTGCGTAATCTCAGTGAGTCCTCAAATCCACCTGTGAACTAAACTTCCTATTTTTTGTTATTATTTTTGAAATAGCCTTATCAGCCTTTTCCGTTATCAAATAAGTACATGTACAGCAGGGTGCCTTGTTAAACATTTAACTTTTTTCTTTTCTTTCCTTTTTTTTTTAGTGGAAAAATATCCTAAAGTTACCGAGGTCATTCTTGGAAGAATGATTTACTTTTGAGATAATGTGGCTCCCTTTCCTCAAATGGAATAAGAGGTCTACCACCAGAGGCAATTGGTGTCCTGTGTTAGGGAAAATGAGCTTCACAAACCTTAATTGTGTCTGTTATAGTGATTTGGATTCTCTCTAAGAGGTCAGGAAAGGAAACAAATTGAGAATTAGTTTTGAGTATTTAGAAAGGAGAAACAAACAAGATCCCTGTGAGGAGCCCTAAGGCGGAATGAAGGCTGCATTACTGGCATGCAAATGTCTGAATTGCTACTTCTGACACAGCACCCCGAGGAGGCCTTGACCTTCAGCCCCAGAAGGAGCTGAACAATCTGAGCTTGGAGATCTCTGGGCCTGAAAACTTAAGCATGTCATGGTTGCAGGCTTGGGGCCAAGGTAGTGGAAGCCTTGTCCTTTGAAGAAGAACATGGATGGCCCATGCAAGAGATCCAAATTATCAGTGGTTCCGTGATATTTTTATAACTCTATGAGCAAAGTTTTTCCATAAAGGTATAGATAATAAATATTTGGGTTTTTGTATGCTATGTGGTCTCTTTTGCAAAGACTCAACTCTGTCCTTGTAACATACAAGCAGCTGTAGGTACTATGTAACAGAATGGGAATCATTGTGATTCAAAAGCAAACTTTACAAAATTAGTTAACAGGCTGGATTTGGCTGGGGGACCACAGGTTGATTGATGATCATTAACTTAGGGAAGTCCCAAAAGTAGAATGGCTAAGTCAAAGTGTACATGCTTTTTTAGATTTTTCTATGTGTTACCAGGACCCTCCAGAGGGTTGTGCTTAATCTTCACCATCCAGGCATGAAAGTGATGACTTCCTTCCATGGTCCTCAATAAACAGCATGTTTATTTTTAAAAGATCTAAGGAAAATATGTATACTATAATTTTGTGTGTGAAAATGTTTTGTTAAAATGTTAATTTCCTTTTCTTGCCAAAGATCACAAAGCAAGAAAGTGACAAATAGCTGTGAGGAATGTGTGGAGAGTCTTTAAAAAATTAAAAATGAAACTGCCTCATGTCCCAGAAATTCCATTTCTGGATATATATCTGAAGAAACCCAAAACACTGAGTCAAAAGAATATACACACCCCTATGTTCATTGCAGCATTACTTATAATAGCCAAGAGTTGGAAGCAACGCATGTGCTCATCAGTAGATGAGTGGATAAAACAGTGATGGTACATTTATACAATGGAATACTACTAGGCCATAAAAAGAGGGAAACACCTGCTTGCGGTGTAATTAGGAATTAGGCCCATCAGCTTATTCCAGAAGATGCTGATTTGGCCCAACAAACACTTTAAATACTTATAATGCCAAGTCTTGTGTTTTATTCTTGAAATACAGAAATGAACCAGGTAATAGTACTAACGAGCCTCACATCACAGAGACAAAGGAGTAAGTTTATACAAAACAGTCTGAATACAATCTAATAAAGGAATTAATGGGGGAATTATAGGATGTTACAGAGGCAAAGAGAAAAGTTCCTAATACAGATGGCTGGGATTAGGGAAGGCTTCTTATAAGGGGTACAGAATTTAAGCCTTATAGAATAAAAATGTGTGTGTATGTGTGTGTGTGAGAGAGAGAGAGAGAAAGAGAGAGAGAGAGAGAGAGAGAGAGAGAGAGAGAGAGAGAGAGAGAGAGATAGGAGAAAAAATCCCAAGAGGAAATTCATGAGTGAAGGCATGCAACTGAATGGTACATATAAGGGAATAGAAGTTTTGTGTTCATTGAAATGAAAAGTGACAGATGGGGAATAATGAAAAAGTGTGGTCAGTTATGAAAGCTTGGTCAAAGTCTCTGTGTTTTGGAAGATATTGAAAGATAACAAGCAGCAAGTGACAAGGTCAGATTCATGTTTTAATGCTTTACAAAGATCCTCTTGGCTTCAGTGTGGAGAATGGACAGGATGGCCAGACCAGAGGCCAAGACACCACTTAGGAAGCTATTGCAGTAGCTTTCTAGTGAACTGGGTAAGTTCCTCCAGTAGCTGAACTGAAGTGTAGTGAGGAAGGGGAAGGGCATCCAACTTTTCCAGTGTTAAAAATTAGCGAGAGGGCATGCATTCTGTGTAAAAGGTAGAAAAAGAGACAACTCCCAAGTATTTGATTTGAGCTATGGGTAGTTGGGGGGACTATTCCTTGAGACTGGAACAGTCCAAGAGGTGGAAATGATGAGTTTACAGAGAATGAGCGAGGCTTTAGGGAGTTTTGGGCTGGGTCCCGGGTGCTCTGACTTCTGACACATTTTGCCATTGTCTATGGTCAAATCATGCTCCCTCTTTAGCTTTAGTTTCTCCAGTTCTATCGTGAAGGTATCAGACTCAAGTCTGGTTCCCAAACATGTGTCTGTAGGCTCACTCACAACTATAGACTCTGGTTCAGTAGTGTTGGTGTGTACTCCATGAATCAGTATTTTAAAAAGTTTTTTGGGCAGCGCTGCTATTTTAATAGGTTTGGAAACCTGTGAATGAGGAGAGATGCCTGAGGATTCTGATAGCTCAAAGCTCTCTGAATGCATTTTTCCCCTCGTTCTTTCCCCTCTCTGCTGACTCTGTAGATGTAAGCTGGCATCAGACACCTACTGTGGCCTCCACAGTTCCTACCACTGAATGCCAGTAACCACAATGTGTCTCACTATCCACCCTAACAGCCCCCACTCCACTATCCCAACACCCAGGTCAGGCAGGCAGAAGAAGACAAGATGTGATTGCATCTCACAACTGGCACTGAGGCAACTCTCTGTTATGTTTTTTTTTGAAAAAAAAAAACAACATATAGTTAATGTCACACTAGAGTATTCTATAATAAATTGTTTCTGTGGTACATTGGGATGAAGGGGTTGGTTATTTTTTTCCAAGTGTAGTGGTCAATGCAAAAAAATAAAACAAACAAATGAAAAAAAGCCCTTCTTAAACTCAGGGTTTTAGTAGGCAAAACACATCCAGAAATTGAGTGTTATACTTCCAGTTATGCTCAGAGGACACATTCCCTACCCTTTCTCTCGGTGTTTGCACTGATCCCACTTCCTGCTATAGATGAGCTCAGCAGACATGCACGTGGACACATGAGGAAAAATAATCCAGCACATCTGAAAAATTCATTGGGGCTTGGCCATCAACAGGCAAGCTTTAGGTGTTACTTCTTGCAACTTTCAAACAACATTAATTGCACTGAGACCTCTAGGCTGGACCCAGAAGGGGATTCCCTTATACCACACTGAGAACTTTTGGCTGCAGTGAGACAGTAACTGGTCTTTCCCTCACTGTAGGGCCGTGATCAATTCTTGGCCTCCAAACCCAGAAGGGATGTGGGAATCTGGTGGGAACTGCAAAGGCCTGGAATATAAGACTATGTGCAAAGATGAAAGGCAGCAGGCTTTTTCAGCCTGGAGGAGACTGTAGAATGGCTTAATTATAACCTTCTTGTATACAGAGGGTTCTTGTATCTCTGATGAGGTAAGCCCACTACTGGGTCCCACGTTGCTCGGCAGCAGAGACCGCATCTTATATATCTTTGGTTCTTTTCATGGGGTCTGGTATAAAGCTCTGAATGAAGTGGTTGTGGAGGAAGCTGATTCAGCAACTGTATTCTCAGGTCTCTTTCCAGAGCTTGGCTTTGGGGTCATTCAGACCTAGGTTTGAATTCCAGATACATCAGCTACAAACTGTGCAACTTTGGAAAAGACACTTTAAAACTCTGTGTGTGGTAGTGTTTTTACCTGTAAAATGAGGTTAAAATACTGACCATAGAGGGTTATTTTGAGGAATAAGAGAGAGTGTGTATATCTGAAATACCTAGTAAAGAGCCTGGTAAATTTAGTAAATGTTTGCTGAGTGAAGAACTAAATGAAGCTCTGGAGAGCATTTGGGTAGACTCGAGAAGACAGGTAAGTAGAGTGACTTGAAATGTTGATTTGCCCTGGATAGGGCTGGCTGAGTGGGTTGAGCAGATGTGCAAAGTGGTCCCTGATTGGAGGAGCAAGGTGGTATCCCTCTAGCCTTGGGAGAACCTTAGCTTTATCGCTTGTGGCAACTTAGTGCTATGGTTGTAAGTAGTGTGTATATATATGTCACACACACATGGATGCATGCATATGATGTCTAATATCTATTACCCTGATGCATTTTGAGCTTTCTTAAAACTTGGGTAGTATCTGATTCATCTCTGCATTTCCCTCTGTCCTTACAACACCCTGGGTTTCAATACAGCGAGAGGAGAACCACTGGTGATTAAGTGCCTTCTATAATCTGAGAACAAAATGCAAAACAAACAAACAAAATCTCTTCCTCCTATTACTTACATTCTGGTGGCAGAGTCATATTTTCTCTTAGAAGCCTTCTCCAACTATAATTGTTAAAACTTATTCACCATACAATTGATTTACTTAAAAGGTATAGAACATTACACATAAAGTTGAAGCTCCTTTTTCCTCTATTTTCACCCTTCTTTGTAGACAATAATCACCAGCATAAATTTTGCAGGCCTACTTTCTAGGTTTATTATGAAAAGTACCATAAATAGTAGATACAGTTGCTGTTTTAAAATATATTTATATAATTATTTTGTACAGGATACTTTTTGACAACCTGTTTTCCCCTCCGTTTTTTTCTACTCAATATTGCATTTTTAAGATTCATTTGTGTCTTTATACATAGGTCCAATTAATTCATTTTGAGTTTTTATTATAGTAAATGGATAAATATTTATTTGCCTGTTCTCTGTTGAAAACATAAAGCTTATTTCCAATTTTTTCCCCATTACAAGCCACAATGTGACAACAAATATCCTGGGTACCCTGGTACAGTTGAGCAAGCCCTCTCTAAAGTAATATTGCTAAGTCATTGGGTATGCACATTTTAAGTTTCTTTACCTAGAGCCAAATTGCTCTCCAAAGTGATTGTACTAATTTACACTCCCACCAGCAGGGTAGGAGTGTTCAGTTTTCTCATGTCTTTACAAACAGTTGGTGTTGACAGATTTCTTAATGCCTGTCAAACTGTTTGATGTGAAATGGTGTTTCACTCTGGTTTTAATTTGCATTTCCTTTATCACTAGTGAGGATAATTATCCTTTCATATGTTCATTGACTCTTCTGAATTGTCTGCTTTCATTTTGCCCCCTTTTAAGTTATATTGTTGGTTTGTTTAAACTGGCATGTAATTTATCTCCCTATTCAGGATTCTAAACTCTGTTGGTTTTATATATTACAAATATCTTTCCCAAGTTTTGCCATTTTTTCATTTCAGTATGTTTCCTAGAATATTTTATAGAGAACAGTTTAATTTTGATGTAGTCAATTTTATTAGTGCTTTTCTATAAACTAATGATTGAAGAGATTTCAGAAAATGTGGTTCTTATCTCATGGTCAAAAATTATCCTAGAATTTCTATTAATTAATTTTTTCATTTACATTTTATTTAATTATTTTCATGTATGAAGTAAGTTATAAATGGAAAATCATGTCACTTACTGAGTTTCCTTTTTTCTTCCACTGATTTATAATGCCACCTTGCCTTATGCCAGTTTCTTACATGCACTTGATCTTATTTAGTGGCTGCAAATTCTATTCTATTGAACTTTCTTTCCTATTTTGATATCATTGTATTTTAATTTCTATAGCTTAATACACACATACCACACACATATATATTCTTAAAAAATAGGTAGTTAAGTACTACCTCCTTTTTAAAAATTTTCTTCTCTCAGAGTTAATTGGCTAATCTTTGTGCTTCCATATCCGGACTGAGGATAAAAGAATTTAAAAAAATGTATAGCATTGTAGGAAAATAGACTTGGGAAAAAAGAATTTAAAAAAATGTATAGCATTGTAGAAAAATAGCATTGTAGGAAAATTCTGTTTTATTTGAAATATCATTGACTATGTATGTCAATGATTCGAATCAAATTAATGACTTTGTGACTTTTAACATCTCTATACATGAAAATGGCACAGCTCACCATATATTTTGTTTATCTTTCGTTTGTCTGTTTCATAAGAACACTTTATAATATTCTCCATAAGGTTTTGCACATACGTATTTTAAAATTTATAAACATTTTAGACACTTTTTGCTATTATAACTATAATGTTACATTACTGTATATTATTCAACCCTTTTGAAATCTCATTGTTGTCTAATTAGTTCATTTATAGTTTTCTTGATTTACTATGTTGATAATCTTATAGCCTCTAAATATGTAATGACAACTTCCAATTCTAATGCCTTCTTTCTTTTTCTTGTCTTATTGCATAGTTAGGACATCCAGTAGACTAGTAATGATTATTATGGGAACTATACTATTATCTTTTTTGACTTTAATAGAAAAGGTTCTAATGCTTTATCATTAAGTATACTTGTAGTAGGTTTTGGATAGCTGCTTGTTACTAGATTCAGGAAGTCTGCTGTGGTTTATACTTTGTTAAGAGTTTTATCTTGAATAAACATTGAGTTTTATTGCAAGTTCTATGTATCTATTGAGACATCTGTTGGTTTTCCCTTTTAATATGCTCATATATTGACTAATCATGCTTGGTGAATTTTTTTCTCAGTGAATTATACCTGCCTTTCTGTGATAAATTCTTCTATGCCATGATGTTTGTTAGTCTTAGAACAGTGTTAGGTTTAATATGATAGTATTTTACTTAATATTTTTGAAAATTAAGATTTTTCAGCCTATATATATTTTTTGTACTTAAAATATTTTTTTGGGGGGGAAGGGGTTTGTGTCTAGTGTTACTATCTTTTCTGACACTCTAATTTCATTCTGTATAGCTCTTCTCTACTACACTGTTCCTTCTATTATTTCTCCCATACATACAGAAACTTGGAAGTCATATTCTGTCTTGATCTACACTCTAATGATATTGCCTATATGTGCATTTTTTGCAATGTAATACAAAGTGTTATTTTTTTAATATTCATTTGCTGTGCCAGTCCCAGAACTTAAGTGGGATTCCTAAGCAGAAAACAACTAGGCATTTCTCATTCAGATTATTCACCTTAACAGTGGCAAATAGTGAAATCTGCAGATAAATCAAGGAACTATCTCAACCACCTTCTACAATAACAATCGTTAATGACAATTAATTAAATTGGTGTGCTGGACATTGTGTTAACCACTTTTTATACATGATATTATATGTATATAGAGATGATATAGAATAGATAGTGCTATT
>PVKM010028442.1:0-18295 GCA_004027735.1 Carollia perspicillata
AGAAAGAAGAATACTGTATGACCTCACTTACATGTGGCATCTGTAAAAACTAGACCCAGAAGCAGAGAGCAGCTTGATGGTTGCCAGGCAGGGTTGGGAGGTGGAAGAAATGGGTGAAGATGGTCAAAAGGTACCCACTTCCAGTTATAAGACAGACAAATGCTGCGGATGAGATGCATGCATAATGACTATAGTTAACAATATTGTATTCAATATTTGAAAGTCGCTAAAAGAGTAGATCTTAAACATTCTCATCACAAGGAAAAAACTTTGTAACTTTGTGAGGTGACAAATGTTAACTAGACTTATTGTGTTAGTAATTTCACAGACTGTATATACATTAACTCATTTTGTTGCATACCTTAAACCAATGGAATATTATATCAATTATATTTCAGTATAACTGGAAAGGGGCAAAAAGAAAGGAATAAAGAGATTAGGATAGTAAGAGAAAAATTAAGAATATAGGGAAACATAAAACACGCTAACATCCATTTAACAGGTGTTCTGGAAGAAATGACTATTTAAAGAAAGAGTGGAAGACTCCAGACCTATAGAAATACAAGACTCTGCAGATGTAAAGTGCTCAGCAAAAATCAATTAACACCACACATACCAATTACAGACCATTATAAGAAAACAAAATCAGAAAAGCATCCAGAAAAAGAGAAGAAAATTCACCTACAAAGGAAAAAGAGTTCATCAGACATCACTTCAGCTACAAGAAAAATTAGAAGTTCTAGTTGAAAATTACTTCAAGTCTAGAATCCCATAGGCAGTCAAAATTTCACTAGAGAGTGAAGGAAGTGGTATTTTCAGAGATGCATGGCCTTGGAAAAACTTACAGTTCACATTCTCTAAAAAATATCATCACTAGAAGATGTCTTATAGGAAGGAGAAACATTAATATAGGAGGAAGAGATGAGACTCGTGAAGCAATGACAATTAAAGGGAATACATTCATGAAATTTACCCTGAAACCTAATGTAAATTGTAGATTGGCACATGGGTTAAGAGAGCAGGAAGATTCACTAGAAGACAAGTGAATGAACACCTTCAAACAAATTGGCCATATTTAAAAAAAAAAACAGGAGTGAAGAATAGTTGATAGAGACAAGAGAAGACAAGAATTGGAGAGAGGGAAAAGCAATTAGAAATCACATTGACTTGAAAACACAACCATGAAACAGGAACAAATCCAAACTTAACAAGCACCATCAATATTAATGCATTAGACTCACCTGTGAAAGACAAACCTTAAATTGTACTTGAAAAATCTAACTACTTGCTGTTTTCAAGAAACAGAACAACATTTTCTCTGAAAACAAAGCAGTGGAATATACTTGTTTAGAAGACATAAAGCAGATATAATTGTGTTAAATAAAATAAAATTTAAGGTGAAAACCATTGAAAGAAACAAACATGTATATTTCACAGTGATAAATGCAGCCAAGAAAAAAAAATAACTCTTATGCACCTAAAACGTAGCTACAAAGTAGTTGAAGCAAAAATTGACAGAATTACAAGAAGAAACTGAAAGATACAAAATTGCTGTTGAAAACTTTGTGGTCCCTGAGAAAAAAAGATACCTACCAAGATGTGCTCCCAGTAACTAACTGGGCTCAAATTTAAAAAGCAAAGCCTAGCAGTCATTTCTGCACAGGAGCATCTCACACAGACTGCACTTCAGGGAAAAGTTCTGCACTGAACTACCTGCCTCTACACTGAACTGCTTGCCAGCACTGTGTCCCTGCTGTCTGAGCCAGCCCTTATAAAGGAGTTCCTGGAGTCCTATTTCAACAATAGGACTGAGGCTTTCCCCATCCAATTGGAACTGAGCAGCTATATCTCTGTCAACTTCTTCACAGACCATTCAGAGTGGTTCCATTCTGACCAATCAGGACAGTGCCTTTTACACCAATCAAACTGTGAGGATTTGGAGTCCCAATTTGCATGAAAGTGCACCAATTATGGACCATAGGTCTATATAAGTCCCCTCCCCTCTGGCTCTGGGAGCACACTTTCCTTTTCCACTGAAGACTGAAAACTGCTTTCCCCCAGGAGGAGCTGGAGCTGATACACAGATGTCTTGCTGGAGCAGAGCAGAGCTGTCTAGCTGGAGAAGGGCCTGGCCCCAGGGCCTCCTAACTGCCTTGCTGTTCTCACAACTGTGTTGTATCACAATTGAGCTGTTTCCACTGAATAAAGTTTCCTTCTTCGCTGCACTGAAACTGGGGATTCTTGTTGGTGTTGAAATGATGCCAAGAGCTTTGGTTGACAACTTGAAGAGACCACTCCAGAAAACAAAATCAAGCAGACAAAGACCAATAAGGATGTGAAGAATTTTAGTAACAATACATCAAGTTGGTTTACTATGTAATTTAGAGAACGTTCTACCCCCTAAAAACAGGGACTCTCTATCATTTTGTAATGCATGTACAATGGTCATAAAATCCATCCAAAAACAAGGTCACAAATGAAATATCAACAAATTCCAAAAAGCTAACTTTATAAGCGAAATTCACTAGCCATTTTGCAATTAAATTAGAAGTTAACAAATAAGAGGTAGATGTTCAAAAACAAAGAAACAAACAAAAACAGAACAGGTAGCCAAATATAAGCTCATACGCACATGTCTATATGACTATTTGCTTAAAGAGAAAGAAAAGAGGAAACTTTCAATTCAAGAAGTGTGAAAAGCACAATAAAATCATTTCAAAAATATTTTTTCAAATGTGTAATGAAAGAATTAAAAAATAGGAAAGCAGAAATTAATGAAATGAAAAAAACTGACCAGTAAGTACCACTGGCAGAGGCTCCGGCTGCTTTTCCCCAGGTGGAGTCTGGGACTGCCGTGAATCTGGGTAGCTGCTTCGTGCTTTGGTGTTGGAAAAAGTGGCATCTTTAAATGAACATCTCCCCTGATGAGCTGAACCAAAGGCCTCAGATTTCTAAGGACATCTCAATCAGGTCAGACTTTTGCCATAATCCCTAAAGTACAGGAAGTATAGTTTCTCATTTTTGGCAATTCTGTAGATTGTCTTCTGACCTTGTGTTGACCTTCTCCTTAAAATAGACATCAGAATATCTCTCATTCTGAATGTACTATCTGGCTTTTCTTCCTTATAAATTGCCTTTGTGGAATGAGATTTTTCATGACTTTCTCCACCACTACTGGTAGATTAAAATGATTTGAAAGTGTTAGAAATGGAATATGTGCAAAAGAGGGCCCCTCCTTTTTAAAGCAGGCTGAGAGTTTAAATGGGTTTTTAGAGCAAAGAGTTGTATGCAGTATATTAGAATGTAATTACATTTTGTTCATATTACTTATTCTTAGGAGGATAATCTATTTCTTCCTGGATGCATTTGTTATAACTGTTGGGAGTGTGTAAAATTGTATGACAAATATTGAGTGGTTGCTGTGTGCCTGGGATTGTGCTAGGCGCATAAGACATATAGCCTCTAATCTGGAACTCTCAGCTCCGATTCCTAGAGCGTGCCTACTGTGGAAAAGTATTATTTCATTGTGTATTGAAGAGCTTAGAGATTCCACTAGGACTAAAGTGTAACCTTGAAGTCTGAATGCAGTGAGAGGGCAGAGCACAAGAGGAAGCCCAAGCAGTGATTGTGAGGCATGATGGACAGCCAACCCCAAAGGAGCGTCATTCTCACAAATTCACTGTGGTCTAGAGGCTGGGCCTCACAGTCTGAGAAGCCCAGAAAATGATCTTATCAGTACACCTGGAGAGGAGAGATTCTCAGTGACATGCTGATACTAATTTCACACAAGATTGATTTTAAAATGCCAATTCACCACTTTCCTGTGGCCAGAGTCATCCCGTTCTCAATCCACCACGCCACTCAGTACTAAGGTACCCGCAAAGCTGAATTAGTCCTGAGACGATTGCTCGGAGGACATAGAAACATAGTGAGGGAGACGCTACTTTGACATTTTCATCTGTGGAGAAATTGCCACGCAACCATGAATGCTCTTAGGCAGAATAAAATTTAGTTTGTATCTGGTATGAGCCATTTCATTGTTTTCCTGGATCATCAGTGTACAGATATGTCTTATTTTTACTACTACTTCATCTTCTATTACTAGTACTGCTAGAACTACTATAGCTAGCAGATACAGGAGTTACTATTTGGGCACTGTACTAATAATTTTCCATATGCCCACTTAATACTCAAAAACTCCTCATGAGGTATACACTTTCACCATGCCCTTCAGTTCTTGGTTAAGGAAAATGAAGCAGGAAAAGTTTAAGTAAACTGCTCAGAGTCACCCAGCTATTAAGTAGCAGAACCAGAATTAAAATCCAGGTTGCCTGGCTCCAGACTTGATGCCTGTTTGGGGTCCTGGTGTCCCTCAGAGTCATCCTGCAGGATAAATTCAAGCAAGAGTTGTATATATGAGTTGTTAGACTTATTACATCAGAGACAACTGAGAACAGTAAGGTGGAAGGAGCCCAACTGGCTTCAAGCACCAGTCCTTTCCTCTTTAATCTTAGAACCTCAAATGTGGGATGAAAACATTTGAAAAAGAAATGTCATTTCCCCTAACACAAAAGTGGAACTGAAATACTTTCTGAAGTTCAATGTCTAACACAAAAGTTGATTTATGGTATTCACAGTTCTTATTCCAACAGAGTTTAAGGTTCATAACACATCTGAAGAACTTTCCAGAAGCTTGGCCACTTGTGGACTAGAGAAGTCAGGAACCTAAGCATTATGGGAAGGCATTGCAGATACAAAGCCCCTGCAGAACTCATGACAGCAGGCATTGTCATGAGTTCTGTCATGACAGCAGGCGTTGTCATGGAGGAATTAGGCAAACAGGTAAACCAAGAAACATAATAAAATATTACAACAGAGTACCCAGTACACAACTGAGGTTCTTGCTATCCGGGCTTATTGAAAGAAAAAAATGACACTAACTCTTCAAGTTCCTGGGGTACTCTTGCATTTGGTGACCTTCTCTAGGTGATTATTCAAAGGGTGTCTGCTTCAGACAACTGCACATGTTTGCTACATTTGCTGACTTAGGAAGCCAGAAAAAGTGTTGAAGACTTGGAGAAGATAAATTTGTGCCAGTGGTACTCGGGGTATTTGCACTCTGTAACAAGTCAGACTGTGACTCACCATCATGCATTTACTATATTCAAAATTAACTGTTGAGTCTCAAAATCCTTTTGGATTCAAAGTTCTAAACAAATATAAAGAAAGGAGGGAGTCTTAATACCTGAGAGGGGAGGAGAGTGGATAACAATGATAGAGGAGATGAGAATGAAGTGCAGAGCCACCTATGAAAGGGAAAGGGCTGTGGGAGGCTCGTGTGCAGTGCCTTCGATGCAGTTGGAGGTGAACGAGTCAAAAGGTAGCTCTGCTCAAATGAACAGACATTCACTGAGTTCCTGCTAAGTGGCAGGTCAATGGTAGGTGCTGAGGATACAAATGTAACTCATGCTTCACTGACCTCTCATCACCAAAGAGTCTGCCGTGAGTCCTTCTGGAAACCCCAGATGGGGTCATACAAGAGACTGTGAGTGTTTCTTATTTGGGCCCAGTTCAATGACATGTCTTGACAAGGCCTGCTCCCTCTGCTACGTTGTGAGAAACATCTTTTCTTCCAGATCCCACTCTACAGTCATCTTTTGCCACACATTGCAATCTGGAATCTAAAGAAATCTCATGAATTTCTAACTGAAAATAGCCCCTTCACCTTCTGCTAGTGGTGGGCTCTGGCAATTGTCCATTGACCGGTGTGGGAGGATTAAATTCTGGGACAAACTTGATGCTCTCCTAATTGCCCTTCTCACCCATGCATGTTCTTCTCTGTCCTTCTTTCCAAATGCTTGTGCAAATTGTCTTCAGCCCATCACAAATGCCTCAACCCACCCAATACATCTGGCAGAGACCACTCGTGTTTCACTAGAATTCTTCAATGGAAAGATACACAGGACCTGTTCTCATCTCTCGAGGCATCTGGTGGATCCTAGATGAATTTCTGTTGTACCAAAACTTATCTCAACTGGGGACTGCTGACCAAAAGGAGGCAGCACTTCAGAGCAATGACCTGTCTCACCAGGCATCCAGAGCTCTGTCACGTCTTGGATCTGTTCCTTGGCAGCCAAATGGACTTGAGGAAGTCACTTTAGCTTTTCACGTTTAGTTCTTAAGAGAGGAACAAACAAAACCTCTTCTGTACCATATGGGGAGGTTATGATAATCAAGAGAGATGATGCCTGTGAGAGGGTGTGTAAACAGCAAACTCCCTCTGCCCTCATTGGGCAGTGAGTGATCCTCACTCCCAAAGCACCTACAGCTTCTCTGCAACATAACGTTCATCACCCTGCAGGGTGTTTGCTTATATGACCGATTCCCACAGTAGACTGTCAGCCCCTGGGAGACAACAGTCTCCTGCTATTCACTATTATTATCATTATTGTTATTATCATTATTATTACCTGGCTCTTAGTGAGGTGTCAATATGTAATAACCACTTTTAAAAAAGTATGTTGACTTCATGAGTGAATGAAATGGATGCAAACATTTAAATTACTCTCTGGTATTCTGAACAATTTTGGACAAATCATGTCACCTTCAGAATTCTGGTTTTCTGAATTGCAGGTAGGAAAAATACATCAGACAAGTAAACATACAGTGAGGTGTAGGAAGATATGTGAGTTTACGCACTATATAATTTCAATCCAGGCAGTCCAAGTTCTTCTATCATACAGATGAGCACATTGAGGCCACGGAAATTGTGCGACATGTCCAAGGGCACGTGGTGGCCAATGGACCAGGACGCAGATCTCTTGACTACCAGTTCAGTGATCTTTATGCTACATTCTGAGATTCCGAAATGAATTTGACACAGTTAACACAGGATGATTTTATAATCTAGAGCACCGTGTGTTGTGTTCCAGATAATAGATCTGTTCCTGGCAGAAAATAGACACTCCGGTCAATGGGGAGATCATCCTTGGTGAGAAGGAGCCGTGAATTGAGAACAAAACTGCACGGTACTGTTCAAGGGGGATATTAGTTACTCTGAACACATTACACTTGAAGAACAGCCAATGGATTCCCACCCTGCACAGCCCCACACTCAAATTCAGTGCTTCTGTCCCGTAAGACAAATACTTAGGACATTTAGCAAAGCTGGGTGGCTTGTAAAACACTTCATTACCAGGAGAAGAGGCTGGGTACATTAAATACAGCCCACATTAACAACCAGCAATCTAGGAGATGATGAATTAGTGCAGGATTTTAAGAAAGTTGCTGTGGAATCAGAAATGTGTTTCAGGCTGATCTTTCCAGCACCAGTGCGGACCATGCACAGGGGCATGGGCTGGAGGCACGAGTCAGTGGGGAGAGTGCAGGAGCAGTCCCGGTGTGAGGGAGTGACGCCTGGACCAGGCCAGGGCCAGTTTGTTGGAGAATAGATCCCTTAAATAACTGACTTCTAAAATTGCTTATTTATAAATATTATTTAATAATATGATTATTTATTGTTAGTTTTCTATTGCAGCTGCAACAAAACCACAAACATAGTGGCTTAAAACAATACAAATTTATTCAGAAATCCAACAGGAGTACCCATGTTGGCAAGGCTGTGTTCCCTTCTGCAGGCTCCAGAGGAGGATTATATATAACCTCCCTGTTTCCTCATCCCATCTGCAAAATCCCTTTTGTGTGTACAATAGCTGCTTACAGATCACTGGAATGTACACACCTTGTGTTGGGAGGGCGGAGTGGAGGTGGGGATGCATCTGAGGCCTCAAGCATGTAAACAGCAGAAGTGGGATGAGGATCCAGGTCTCTTGTGTTTCCGTGCTGGCTGGATTCCAGCTTTCGATGCATTTGGCCTTAAGTGACCTACTGGTCACTTATCACCATATACTGTAGAGAGTGTGGATGAGTGGGTGGCAATCGCCTAGACCTAAGGGACGTGCTGATTCTCTCTCTCTCTTTCTCTCTGACCAGGATGGCTGTACTGTGGCCCATAGAAGGGAAGCAGGCACTGGCTCTGTGTGAGCTGGTCTTAGCTTGCACTGACCAGGTCTGCCAAACCCCATCCTGGGGTAGTTTAGCTCTGTCACATGTACATCACGTTTCAGTAATCAGAACCCATCCAGGGTGAGGCTGTTTGGTACATGGCATGGTGCAAAGGAAGAGTCCTAGAGTTGGAGTTGGGAGCCCAGGGTGCTGTCTCCCTTCCATTGTCCTATCAGGTGACTTAAAATAGCTCATCTCCCCTCATTTGGGACTCGTTACCCTCCCCTATGAAAAGAGATGGTTGGGTTAGAGACAGAGGTCCCTCTAGCATTGCATCAGTATGGGATGGGGAAATGATTTCTGCACTGACTGGCAAATCAAGCAGAATGGATGGGTGACAATCCTCACAGAAGACCCTTTCCTTCTTTGATTCTCAGCCCCTTGATGCAGCCTTGGAGCTTGGCTTCCGACGGTGCCACTGCACTGGACTGTAGCAGCCAGAAATACCAGATTTCCATAGTGATGAATGGCTGTGCAGGCTCTCAAGGAGTGTTGCAGCCACAGGCCACGATGGATTCTACACGCCGCACGTGCTGACCAAAGAATTCCTGGCTAGGCTATGAGCTTTCTGAAATCTTGACACTACCAGAACAGATTCACACATGTCTCTGTGTCTATATATGAATGGCAAACATAAACAGAATTTCAAAAACCTAAAAATAGTTGGCTTCTAAAAAGTAGCCCATCAATCTCAAGAACTAATAAGCAAAGGGAAATGGAAGGAACAGGATAGAACTGGAATAGACCCTCGGGGCTTACTTTGGTCTTACACTAGCAGAGATGACATTTAAGAAGTTGAAAATGTAGAGATTAAGGGGCATAAAGGGTAAGGGATTAAGGAGAAGGAGAGCATCCAAAAGCGCATATATATATATATATATATATATATATATATATATATATATATATATAAACAGGTTAGGACATCAACTCAGAAATTGCGAGGGGACATAATTCAGCCCACAGTACTGGGTGGCTGTGAACACTCTGCCAAACTTTGTGGGTCTCTGCACTTTGACAGGAAGTGAGTGGGTAGATTATACGACCTCTACACCTCTACACTTCCTCCCTTTTCCAGATTTCCTAAATTCATCATTTTCAGCTTGCTTGTAAGCAGCCTCTTGTCAAATCTCTTCATTTTTCCATGGATTAACATGTAAGGTAGTTTAGGTTAATAGGTAAATGAATAGCTACATTTTCCTGCTTCAGACATAGAAGTAGCTCATAGGTGTGAACCTACTTTTTCTGGAAGTTCTGGGACTATAAGTTGTTAATTTGACTGAAATTCCTCATGGAGAGAGAAGGAAATAATTGAAGTTGCAGAGAAAAGGAAACTGAACACATAGGGGGAATTCGTTAGCGAGAGGGTCGAAGTTAGGGAGGGAGGCATGAACAGAAACACCTCGAAGGCACAAAGAAGAAGAACAACAACAACAACATCAACCACCTACTCCAGGGTGCCCACAACACTGTCAAGTGAATGATGGAAGGCAGCTCCCATTTTCCACACTTTGTGTGTGTGTGTGTGTGTGTGTGTGTGTGCAAGATATGTTCTTGGTGTTCAGGGACCATCCTGATTTCATGTAACCTGATTCTCCTCCATAAAGAAGGTGATTCATTAAATGTGTAACTAAATGTGATTCCATTTTTATAACCTTGCTAGGTTTCTCATATAAAAATAGTCATAGTGCAGGAAAAAGATCTTTTGTCAGCTGGAGTCTATAAATTCTTGGTACACAAACTGTAATCAGCTAAAGAAAGACTTACAGAGAGATACCTGAAGGCAGCAGGAAGGGTAGTGAATTTGCTCTTGGGAGTCTAAGTTTATGTCTCTTTCGGATATTTCCTGGTAAGGAGTTGAACCTCTATAAGCATCATCTGAAATACATTTAAAGGGACCCCAACGTGACCTTGGACACACCTCCTTGTGAGACTGCTACTAGAAGGCAATTTCAAAACCCAAATGTAGCTCATTCTTCCAGAGATAGAATCAGGGTAGTGGGTGAAGATGAACAGTGTCCAGAGTACGGAGCAACGTAGACCAATATGCGGTGTGTATGTCACCACTGCCTTCCCCTCCACGCCCAGACTCAGTGAGACGTCATTCATCCAGAGCACATGCATTGCATTGTCCATGAGACCCAGGCGCGACTGGTACTGTTCAGAAAGCTGCCTTGCCTGTGGTATATGGACGGCCAGCTGGAAACTGGCAAAATCACAGGTTGCTGGTACGATGAGTGCACACAGCTCTGCAGCCACAGCTGAGTCAAATGTGATTTCAAGTGTGTACTAGTTTTATGACCTTGGGCAAGTTATTTAACTCTCTGAGACTCAGTTTGCTTACTAGATACTTGAGATCATAATGTTACCTCTTTCACAAAGTAGTGGTAAGAATCTGATCCATAGTGAATGCTTAATCAATAGCAGGTATCCCTGTTGATATTTTTCTCACCATACCTCTGCCTGTGGAAAAGACAGAGCTGCGGGTCCTGAGACAGCAATGAAAAGAGTCTAAACTAATATTATTTAGGCTATAGGGAATGTAGGTTATCGCAATCAGACATTAAGCTGATTTGAGGCTAGTTTCAGTCTTTGAGAAAGCTGATTTATTTCTGGTTTATCCTTATACTTTCAGCCCTTCAGTGATCCCCAAATAAATAGCCACAGTGTTTACAAGGCCCCAAACTCCAATTTTGTATCCCATCAGACCTGCGAGACTGCTGAAAGTTCTGATCAGCTTCTTACTCTCAACCTGCAATTTATGAATCGCTAAGTCCCTCAAAGGGAAAATTGTCACGGAATGTCTCTGCAACTCTTCTTTTCCTTATGGTCCTGGACCCTCAAGTCCTGATTTTTTTGATGTTTTTATTCAGGCTACTAGTTATTCTCTGAAGAAGAATTCATCCTTAGAAGCTACTTTGTCATAGTTAAAAGTAGAGGCCAGTCCCTTAGTTAATGTGTATTTGAAAAAAAAATAAGTAGCACATAAAAATTATGATGATAATTCCCTTTATTAAGGAAGGAAGCTATTTAAAGAAAAAAGAATCAAGTAGAAAAGTTATAGATGATATGAGAATAACTGATGTTTCAGATTCTTGGCTTAGTACATAGTAGTTTTTCAACGTGTGTGTTTAGGTTTTTATCACTTTTACCTTGATTACCAGAAATTTCCTTACTGGTCTCCCTGCTTCTATCTCTCACACCCCGACACAAAACATACTTCATACCTTAACCTGAATCTCTCTAAGCACACAAAACTACTGTAGGTTTATCCAACTCTGATTGGAACCCTTTACTGATATAATGGGTCTTATATCAGTAAAGCTTCTTTCAGAGCAAAAGTGGCTTAAGGAATAAATATATCTGTTTTCTCGCAAACAATAGATCCAAAGTTTACCGGTTTGAAATTTGGTTACTTATCAGTTTAGTGATGTCCAATACTTGGGTTGTTTCTCTGAAATTCTTTTGGTTTTCTATGACTGGAAACAAGATGGCCACCATGGCTCCTAAAATCACGTTTTCACATACTGACAAGAGCAGAGAAACATCGAGGAGGTGACATAGCCAACTTTTTATCATGAAGGAAACTCTTTCCCAGATGTCCTCCTGAAACTTTGCCTTAGGTCTCATTGGCCAGACCTGAATCACATGACCCTTGCATTGCAGCAGCGGAGTCTGGGATGGTGAGCATCTGGAAAGCCCAGCCCCCACAGCAGAAGATGGCTGTGTCAGCAAAGAAGGAGGCTGCAGAATTGCAGCAAAGAAGGGCTGCTTTCAGGTGATCATTAGTATCTGCCCCCGCTGCCCATTTTTTTTCACATGATCAAGTCAAACCCTCTTATCATGGTAGGTTGGTAATTCTTTCATGTTGTACGAGTGCACACCACATTCAAGTGCAATTCCCACTTATTGAAGAAATATATTGGGAAATAAGCATAGAAAACCAATTCAGCAGGTCTTAAGGATGATGAGACATCATTAGCCTATATACCGTAGCAACTCTGGGTTTGTCTAGCTCAGACAAGTGGAAGTGAGAGTCTGATGACCTTACCCAGATACACGGTCACTGTGTTGACTCGGTTCATTTCTGACACTCCTCAATGTCTCTGAACCACATTTTTCCCTCCTACTGCTTCCAACCATTAACCGTGTGGATTTTACATTCACACTTCCAGTGACAAGATTGGGCAGATCAGTTTCATTCCCAAAGAGGCCAAGATTTGGCTCAAGCAATACGGGCAGTGTTTGTTGACTCTTTAGAGGCCTTGTGTTATGCCTGCTGGGACCCTTTGCTTACTGTACCACAGACTCCACATCTCTCTATTAAAATTGTCTCTCCTTGGAAAGTGCATTAAGAGATAGATTATCAGGCCCCGCCCCCAGAGATTTTGACTCTATGAGGAATGGGCCTAGGAATGTGCATTTTAACCTACATGATTCTGTGTGAGGAAATATGAACTGACATTTTGAAACCCTGTGAATTAGGCTCTTTACATACCAAGTTTTATTAATTCATCCAAAGAGAAATAATGAAGCCGAGATTGCAATTCAGTTCTACTTATTCTGAAGCATCTACTCTTGTCTCAGATTTGGCTGCCCGGCTATCGTTAGCACTGTGGCACTCCCAAGACTCCCTGCTTTCTCATCAGCAAAGCTGGGCCAGGCTTGGGTCTCACAGTGGCTGCTGGGGACAGAAGCAGATGGCCCCTTCATGACAGGGCATTGGTGGCCCTCCTCTGAAAAGCACAGGTTTTTGCTAGGCAAGTGGTGGGGCCCAGTCCACCAAGATTTCCAAAGTGGTTAGTCTAAGAAGAGGGAATTATACAGTATGATGCCAATCTCCCTTTAGCAGGTGCCCATGCCACGGCCACAGAAGTCCTCTGAAGAGCTGTCAGTACCGTACACAGAATCTGCGCTTTTCTCCGACTCGCTCACGAAGGTGGCATGGTAGGAAAGTGGGGCCCGAATCGCCTGGGTCTGGGGCCCAGAAGGAGGCACTGAGAGGCAGGAGAAGGAGAAATGAGGAGATGTCTGGAGTTCAGGCTTCCTGTTTCACTTAAATGGGAGCCTAATGGTGGGATGTGGAAGATCTGAGGTCAAATCCAGACCCTGCCCCTCGTAGAGTGTAGTTGGGAAGACTTTTCACTTCTCTGGGCTGTAGTTTGCTTTTCTGCAAAATGGACGTGTGATCCCAGCCTCAACTTACATTGTTGGGACTGAGGCTCTTTTTTATTTCATTTTATTTTTTATTTTTCAATTACAGTTGTCATTCAATATTATTTTATATTAGTTTCAGCTGTACAGTATAATGGTTAGACATTTATCTAATTTACAAAGTGGTCCCCCAGTAAGTCTAGTACCCACCGTGCACCATGTGTCTATTTATTACAATACTATTAACTATATTCCTTGTGCTGCACTTTACACCCCATGACTTATAGCCATCAATCTGTGCTTCTTAATCCCGTCACCTTTTTCATTCAGTCCCCAAATCCCCTTCCCATCTGGCAATCATCAGGCTGTTCTCCGTATCTATAAGTTTGTTTCTATTTTGTTTTTCAATTTATTTTGTTCTACAGATTCCACATATAAGGTAAATCACATGATATTTGTCTTTCTCTGTATGACTTATTTCACTCAGTATAATACCCTTTAGGTCCATCCATGTTGTCACAAATGGTTAGATTTCATTTTTATGGCTAAGTAATGTTACATTGTTTATATTTATATACCACATCTCCTATATCTATTCATCTATTGATAGACACAGGTTGCTTCCATATCTTGGCTATTGCAAATAATGCTGCAATGAACATAAGAATGCATGTACTTTTCAAATTAGTGTTTTAGATGTCTTCAGATATATACCCCGAAGTGGAATAATTGATATTCTTGATGTGAGTGTGATGTTTTTTTTTAGTGCTACCAAGAGAAACCTCTTCCTCAGGGATGGAAACAACCCACTGGTATCCACGAGGCCCTAGACCAAACACACACTCACACACACTCCCCACACCCCACAGCTCATGCTGCTCCTGGCTGAGAACCAGGAACTGATATAAAAATTTGGGCAATTCTGCATTGGCATTGAGAACTCAGGAAAGTTATTGGCCACATTCCTTGAACTCAGATGGCTTCTTCATAGGAAGAGCAAGATTGGACCAGAGCAAGGGTAGTTATCAAGCACAGTGGGAAAGACTGGCAGAAGCTCACTTCGTTAGAAGGAGTACTGAGGGTAAAGGCAGGTGATGGTAACAGAGAAGAAACACTACAGTAGAAACCATCTGTGCTTTTTAGATAGGACAGTACAGGATACTCTCTCAAGGTCTGGGCCATTCTTACTAAATGCTATTCTTGCTAAATGTTAAAATGTAGCACAGGATTTTGCAGATCACCTGTAAACGATATGAACTTGATAGAACCCAATTGGAAAAGTGGAGCCAATTACAAAAAAGAAATCAACTAAATAATGTGTATAAGCCATTGGCTAAACCTTTCTTTGGGGAGGCAGGGCTTTGGCTTTAAATCCACCATCTCCTTTACTTTCTGCAAAGAAATAAAACTACCTCGCCACAGCCACCTCTCATTTTTGAACAGAGAACGCCAAGCAGCAAACCCCTTGAGTCTAAGAACAGCTTGAGAGCATCCCAATGTCGGTTTGGAAAGGTGCTGCCAAAGAGAGCAGTCAGACAATGGTGAAGCTTCTCCATGGATCATGGGCAATGGTACAAGGCAGGAGGCAAGGTGGGCATATGTAGGGGCCAGGAGAGGGAAAGCCGAAGACAAACATTTAGCTCTGAGCACCACGGGGAGCACCCAACACAGAGACAAAGTTCCCTAAAGGATGTCTCATGCTAAGGTCCCACCTTCCCTCCTCAGGGAGCCACAGGAGAGAGAGAACTAGCAAAACAGCCGGCTCTCTGGCCTAGGATCTGAGATGGGACTTCTAAGAGCCAAGCAATGAAAGGAAAAACAGATGAGGGAAAATCAAGAAGGATCCACCCATCCTGTTGACGGGAGATCAGTCTCGTGTACAATGTGTCCTCTTTCTGCTTGATGAACAGATAGAACAAAAATGGAAACACTGAAAAGCTGCAAAATAAAATAAAGAAGAAAACATATCATTCAAGTTTCAAAAGAGCTTATTTTGGGAAAAACTTTGCTAAAGCAAACAGAGAAAAAAACAGGGAGAAACTGCTTGGAATTTAAAATGTTGACTAAAAGCTTTTGCAAACATACTCATAAAGACAATTACAAAAAAAATATTCTAACCAGCCTTAAAAGCTGAAACTAAGAAATAATGTATCAAAATAGAAAAGATATCAAAACGATAAGATACAAAGAGATGGACTCAGGCAAACATCCAGGTTTAAGTGCATGGCACAGATCAGAATTGCTTCTTTGTGTCTTCTTCACAGTCTGGTTTGGAACAGAGATTCAAGACGGCAAGTAAACAGGAAATGTCCAGGGGTTCTCTCTGCTCTGTGTTGTATTTCTAATCAGGCAACATTATCTTCCTTCTTCCACGTTCATTCATTTACCATCTCTGTCCATTGAGGGAAGACAGGCACTGCGTGTTGGAAAATGCAGTCCCTAACAGTAAAGCAGTAAAGTTGAGATGGAATCTGGAAAAGTCCAACATTGCAGGTGGGACCCACAGTCTAGCTGTGAGGCGAGCAGAGAGGGAGCTCAGTGGGGTGCTCAGGAGAACAGACTCAGGAGCCAGCCCGCCCGTGTTCAAATCCATAATCTCCCACTAATTGGGTGACCTTGAGGGTCTCGCTGTGCCTGAGTTTTTCTATCAGTCATGATCATCTACCTAGCAGAGTTATTGTGAGGATTAAAGGAGTTCATATATGTCAAATGTTTAGGACCTGTCCTATAGTTTTAATAATAATTATTATTATTCTATCTCATCCCATCCCAATCTTGCAAATAAATCAAGGAAAACCTCATTGAAATGGAGTTAGGAAGGCCTGAAGGGGGAGCTCTCACAACTTACTTTATACCCCAGGTCAGGAAGAAGCTTACTTTACATATCCCAGTAGAAAAAGGAAGATTTTTCTCTTCGCCCAGCAACAACTCAGCCAATGAGAAGCTGCTGCCACTCAACCTGGGAGATACTGTCACAGTCTGGAACTCTTGTTCTCCTCTAATGAATTTTCATTCAAAACAGCCCCTTTCAAATTTCTCCTTTCCACTATAAAAGAATGATCTGTTCTCCAGACTTGCCTATGGTTTATCGTAGTTTGTGTGTCTCAAATTGCAATGCCTCTGCTATTCCCAAATAAACTCAATTTTCCTGGCTAACCCACTTACCTTTTTCTTTTAATGGTTTGCACTATCTTTGCAAGGAGAAAGGTACAACACTGCTAGAACAGAGTGTACTGTGTCTGGACTCCCAGATTTCATGCATGAATAGTATTTCAGGTAAAAATTTGGGCATCAACGTTGGTTTGCAGTTTAGTTTATTTTACAAGTGAAAATATTTTTTTAAAAGAACAAATGAGTCTAATTAGTAAAACATGAAAAAGTAGTCTCAAATAAATAATTGTCCCTTAAACTAAATAAGCTTATTCTCAGTACATGGCCTGCATTTTTCTACATTCACAGTGACCCCTTCATCTCCAATGTGCATAGATCTAGAGGCCAGAAACTAGTTTGAGAACTGGTGCAATAGGTGAAAAACTGCTAATACTGAGAAATAGACTGGAAATTGTGCCTATCAGCTTGCCCACCAGTTACATATATGAAGGAATATTCCCACCACACAAATGCAGGAAGGGCATTCATGCCCAAAACCCCTAGTAGCTGAGAGATGTAAATGAACACCTCATGGAAGAGATGGACACAAGCCAAAGTGAGCTGCTGCATCTGAAATTATCTGTAAACTGAAGAAGACAAACATAAAAAAAAAACACTGAAGGAGGACTTCCGGCCAAGATGGAGGCATAGGTAGACACACTGTGCCTCCTCCCACAACCAAAATAAGGACAACAACAATTTAGAAACAAAATAACAACCAGAATTGACAGAAAATTGAACTGTATGGAAGTTGGACAACCAAGGAGTTAAAACAGACACGTTCATTCAGACCTGTAGGCAGGGAGGAGTCGGGTGGCCAGGCAGAGAGGGGTCGCAGCACAAAAAGTGGTGGCACCAGGCATGCAAGATGGTAGCAGGTGGACCCTGGGCACATAGGCAGCAGCTAGCAGACCCCGGGCAGGGGATGGCAATGGGCAGACCCAGCGAAGTGGCAATTGTGAAGTGAGGCACTGTGTGCAAGGCGGCTGGCTGACCAGGCAGTCCCACATCCACGTGAAGATAAACCAGGAAAAACTGGGGAGCAAGACAGACCATGCAACCCAGGGTCCCAGTGCTGGGAAATAAACCCTCAAAATGCCTGTGGGGGTTGAGGCACAGGGAGAGACTCCCAGCCTCACAGGAGAGTTCGTTGGAGAGACTCATTGGGTCCTAGAATGTATACAAGCCCACCCACCGGGAATCAGCGCCAAAAGGGCCCAGTTTGCTTGGAGGAAGCGGTTGAAGGGACTGAAATCCAAGAGAGACTGGGGCAAGCACCATTGTTCCCTCTCTGACCCCGCCCCCACGTACAGTGTCACAACCCAGCAACTAGGTTGCCCTGCCCTGGTGAACACTTAAGGCTCCACCCCTCATATGCAACAAGTGCAACAAGACAAAAAATAATTGCCCAAATGGAAGAATAGATCAAAGCTTCACAGCACATACAACTAAGTGATGAAGAGATAGCCAACCTATCAGATGCACAGTTCAAAGCACTGGTGATCAGGATGCTTACAGAATTGGTTGAATTTGGTCCTGAATTAGATGAAAAAATGAAGGCGATGCTAAGTGAAATGAAGGAAAATGCACAGGGAACCAATAGTGATCAGAAGGAAACTGGGACTCAAATCAATGAAGTGGACCAGAAGGAAGAAACAACCAAACAGAAAAGAATGAAGAAACAAGAATTCAAAAAAATGAGGAGAGGCTTAGGAACCTCCAGGACATCTTTAAATGTTCCAACATCCGAATTATAGGGGTACCAGAAGGAGAAGAGGAAGAGCAACAAATGGAAAAGTTATTTCAACAGATAAATGAGAACTCCCCCAATCTGGCAAAGGAAATAGACTTCCAGGAAGTCCAGGAAGCTCAGAGAGTCCCAAAGAAGGTGGACCCAAGGAGGAACATATCAAGACACATCATAATT
>PVKM010028443.1:0-18311 GCA_004027735.1 Carollia perspicillata
GTGAAACAGCCTGGCGAACAGGCGTAGTGAGGGAAGGAGAGACGAAGCTGAAGGGTGGCTGCAGTCTCGTCAGGAGAAGACAGGGTGTGAGGGAACTTTGGAGCAGCCAGGGGAGGGTCGGGAGGCTGGGATGTGCATGCTCACGCAGGGCTGTGATGGGACTGGGGCCATGAGGATAAGTGGGAAAGAGCTTGGACAGCTGGGGAGGAGCCAGGTTTCACCCAACTCTGGAGGCCAGGCAGAGGGCCGACTAGACAGGTTAGGCTTGTGTTTCTCCAACCTCAGCTACTTGTAAGTTTCGAGCATCTTCCTGGAAACTCCATGCTACACAGATATGTGGGGCACGTCATTCTTCAACTCCTGTGCTGAAACAAACATGGGTGTGTTTGGGGGCAGAATACAAAGTTGGCATGTTAAAACAACAAAATAGGCATACTTTAATATTTTTTGGCTTGTGGCAGATCACCTGGACGACACCTTCACATCCCCAGGAACTGTCCTCAGTATGGGGTGTGTGAACGGGACAGTTTGAGAATTTTCTTAAGCGATAGGAAGTGAAACCTCATTGCTCCAAGTTACACCCTGAGCCTGGAGCTTCTTTTCCTCCCCCTGCCCTGAGCATCTTCTGGTCCCCCTCCAAGAGCTGACGTGACGGACTAGTGGAGGGAACTAGTTATCTGTCATGTTAGTATTGGTCCGTGCCAAGGAAGGCACTGTTGCTTAATATTAGGTGGTAGGGCATTTGTGTCGTCCTTTGTAGGTTTATGTGACATTACTCTCTCAGTAGCCTCAGAAATAACTATTACTCTGATCTGTAAATGAGAAAATAACGGGCGGCAGGTTTTGTAAACATGTTTGTCGATTCCTTTCGGGAAGGCTTCTCCGTGAGAACATGGATCCCGGAGGGCAGTGGGTCCATTCGACAGTTGTGTTAGTGTGTGCAGACCTTTGTTCTGGAAGGGGGCTTCATGCCATGACGTGTAATCTGCCTGCCTCACAGAAAGCACATTCATCTTCTTAATTCAGTTCTCCAACTTCTGTCAATTGGCGCATTGCTGGGCAATATTTAATGACAACTTTCAGTTCCATATTTCTTATGAATAATTTAACTGAAGCCCAACAGAATTTAGGTGGGCAATTTAATCTTGCAAATCTCTGTCGGTCTCTGTCTTTTTTCTTTTCAGATTATTCACAACTCTGGCTCATTAATAAATATAGTCATGATCTGAACGAAGAGGATCACCTGCTTTTATTTAGCAGGGCATTTTAAATAATAAAATATTCCTGACTGTGTTCAAACCTCATGAAGTCCTGTTTCTTTTAACGCCAACCTACTGAAGACTCATTAGTAATTGATGAAATCATGAAGAATGGCTCATGCTGACTGACACCTTCTTGGCAACCACAGTCCCCTCTTGTACTTAGTCGAAATGCCACTGGCTCCACGGGTTTGGCGTGGGGGGCGGCGTGGGTGGGCGGAGGGGGAAGAAATTGGGTTACATAAAGTTTCACAACAACCATCATCTAGAACAGAAAGCTGTGCGTATGTCCCTCCAAGCCTCTCTAGTGGGGAGAAGTTTTCTGAAAAAGCTTTCATTCACTCAGTGCCGTTTTTCAGAAATCCTGCTAATATCACATTTTCACTACGCTGGTAGTGTGTGTTGAAAGTCACCCTCTCTATTTCCCTCCTGTTTTCACACACTTCCTTCTTTCTTGGCATTGCCTAGATTTATTCTACTCTTCTCCCTTTCAGGAACAGAATTTGGCATAAATAAATGATAACTGAGAAAGTGGCATAAATAGTAGAGTAAACACAGGGTTTCTCCAGCCTCCCATTGTAGGTCAGGGTAATTTGTTGCAGCAAGGGGTTGCCCACAAGAAAGATGGCAGTTTCGGCAGCTGCTATATAACTTGCGTTTTAATAAAAAAAATTCTTTCCTTAATTACTCAAAATAGAACGTGAACCCCCGAGAGCCTTTCAGACTGCTAATGCCCTGAAACTGTTAAATCAAAACGGACTCCTTCGCCAGGGTACTGCCCACAAAATGGAATTCGGTACATTTCATACTCCAGTGAATTTAAATTGTATGGAGCTGGTATTTAATACAAGTGCAAGTACCAGCAGAATCTGCATACTTAATATGCATTCTCCGACTCCCAGAATTAAGCAGGTGATCTATGGGACACCAAGGGATCATCCTTCTCTCAAAGAGAATATTTTATGACCAGGCAGTTTAAAAGGCACCGGCATAAACAACTGTTTGCACCTCTCTTTCTCTCTCATCTTCAGAAGGCAAAGAGTACGTGTAAAAACATGCTATTTTAGACAAAGCATTTTAGAAAATCACTTGAGATGTATCCCTTTTTCTTAGAGGACAATTGAACCTTTTGATAGGTGTTAAAGAGCACCCTTACGATTTAGTTGACTTCTCTTATTTTTTGGAGAGGAGAGCGGGGACAGGAGAGAGAGTGTGAAGGCCCAAGCCCAAAGCCTGCTTTCCTTTGGAAGTGGAAATCTCACCGCTTAACTTCTGAAAGTGTTATTTACTGTTTTTACACCATGACTGAACATGCCAGATTTTCCGAGACAGTGTCAATTTTAAATGAAAAGCTGAGTTTAATTTTACCATTATACCTTTGTAAGAATTTTACCTAGACGAATGAATGAAATAGAAACAATATTTTCCTCCATCCCTTGTCCTAGTTTTTGATTCCTAATATGTGGTCCTTCTTCGTTTGGCCATGTGGATGTTCGGAAAGCCATGATGGGAATGACTTAATTTTTTGGAGGCAGATGCCTCAGAGATAAAACGTGCATCTCACATATCTTATTCCCTTCAGGTGCTTGAGGGAGGAGGACAGCACTGAATGAAGAGTTGCTTCATTTTCCAGTGAGAACAAGGCACGAGGAGCTCAGGGGGACTTCTTACCTGTAGCAGTCACAGTGCTTAGTCCTGAATTTTTACCTCCTGGACTTTAGGGTGGGCCTCCTCCCCGCACTGCCCAGCTGGATGAGCTATCGCAGCAGAATGATAATTCTGTGGGGGCTCAGAGCTCTGCACACTTCATACTTTGAACTGGGTTTTACTAGCCAACTTTCTGAGGGCTCAGTGCTGTCAGTGGAGTTATAAAGCTATTCGTGATACTGGTTCTGTGCTTACAGTGCTTGCAATGTATTTAAGGAAGCCAGACATGTATGCATGAAGCAGGAGCTCACTGGACACAGCAGAGGGAACATGCCATTTGTTTCCAAGGATGTGGGCAATGATAATGGTTGTAGTTGTGCAAGGCCACAGGGGAGGGCCTGGAACCTGGACTCAAAGATGTGAGCGAGGATCCCAGGAGGAGAGGGCGAAAGATTGGTTTAGTCTAACTTACCTGAAACTTGATAGTCTAAGTGATTTTGTTAAAGGACTCCTTTAAAATTTTTTTCTCTAAAAAAATTCAGCAACCAAATAACATCCTTTCCATATCATAAAAAAATACGTTAAGGGGAAAAATGTCAGAACTTATGTTTTATGATTCTCCGGTGAAGAAGGCAAAGCATTGAAGCCGTTCCCACCCCTTGACGGGCTCCATCTCGGTTCCCTTGCTTTGGCTGCTGATGTAGGTCTAAGCAATTTATTGAGGCTTGGTCAGAATAAGCGAAAGTGAGGTTCTGAGCAGAATGATTAGCTCTGGAATGCCTGGCTCTCTGGGCCTCCCAGTGAGAACAGTGAGGACTTCCAGACTTTCATTGGCTTTAAGAACAGCTCTACTCAGACTCTGAACAGGCAGCAAAGGGAAACTGTCTCTGCAGGTTGGGGGCTTAGGTGGAGCATGAAAGAAGGAACGGATGGATAAACTCCAGGGATGATGCATAAGATGTCCCCCCAAATAGTCTAAAATGACCTTCACATGCCCTCCAGGGTGGCCCCAGGAACAATACCCCTATATTCCTTCAGCTCTTACCTTGCTTTGCTTACCAGAGCTAGTCTGACACAGGCAAAACCCCTCCGTTATGTTTCTCTGTGCCCTCAGGAACATGCACCAGTTGGGGGGTTGGGGGATAAGGCCAGGAAATTGTTGCTATGGACAATTTTCTGTTTTGTGGAAGTTAAAATGCTGGAGCAAGAATCTGATTGCTTGATAGCTCCATCTCTCTCTCTCTCCCTCTCTCTCCCCCCCACTCCCTCCCTCTCTCTCTCCCTCTCTCCCCACCCCTTCTCCAGCTCTCCCTCTCCCCCACCCTCCACTTTTTCTACTCTGTCTTCCTCCCTCCGCTGGACTCCCAGTCCTGCCCCCACACCGGCCGGAGGACAGCCTTACAGGTTGTCAATGAAACATGGAATTATTCCCTTTGATGGCTTAGATAATAGTAGGAGCCAAAGCGATGAGTGAGGTCGGTTGAAACCAATGCAGTCCTGCCCGGGACTGGAGAGCCAATCGCAGGAGCAGAGGGCGGGGCGTCGGCGCCAGCAGATAATTGCTAAGTGCATCGCTAGCACAGTTGGTCGGAGCTGCTGAAAGGTCTGGTCGCAGAAACAGGAACGCGTAATCCTCAGCGTGCTCCATCCCGGCAGCTTCCTTCCACGGCTCGGCAGGGCAGCGAGCCTCCGGGCACCAGCCCCTCTGCTCCGCGGAAAAGGTACTCATGCCTGCGTCCCCGGGGAGCTGCTCCCGCGCTTCCATGCTCGGTGGCTCGCAGTTTAGCATATGTAGAGGGAATGCAGAAAGAAAAGTTTAGGGGAGGAAATGTGGCAAAGGTGGGAAATCACCGTCTTTTGTTGGGAGGAAAACAAGCCGACAATTTGGAAAACTTCTGTGCTGCCTTAACTGGGTTTGTTTACTACTCTCTCAATTAGCTGCGCTCACGTCTGTGGAACTAGGTCTGGTCTTGGGCCAGGGTGCCTGCAAGGTTGGGGTGTAGATTCAGGTTAGTTGGGTGAAAGGGAGTTGGACCTCTGAGTGTGCTGCTTGCTGGTGGACCCATCACTGGGAGGCTGATTCTGAGAAACGTGATTGGTTGGCTGGGTTTCCGCCATAAGGTCTGCCCCTTTTCCATTACCTTCACCTGCCTTCTCCCAACTGTTGTGACCTTCAACTTGAGTCCTTCTCAAACTTCTGTCTCTTTCCTGCCTCTTACTCCTTTCCCACTCTGTCTCAGTTCATTTCATTTGGTGGAAGGGGAAATTTCCTGGGGTGTGGGTATCTGCGTGTCACACAACTTGGTGGGAGGCCAACAAAACAGTTCTCAGAGGAAAAGAAATTTCTTAATTGATTAGCTCCCGAAAACTCTGGAAGACTTTCCAGGTGCGGCGTGTGCTGACACGAAGGGGATGGAGCTACATTTTATCTTGCGTTTCTACCCTTATTAGACAAGGGCTACTCTGTGGTAAGCCAGCAACCGCTCTGGGAGGCAGAGGCTAGTGGGAGGGGCAGGTTCCCGGGGCTGGCTCTGTGTAGGTGCACAGGTATGGTACCTTTGTGGCCCACGAGTTGCTGGAGCCACCAACGACACTGCTTCTGATGACCGCTCTTAAAGGAGAAAAGCTCATCAAGGCAGGCAGCTGGTTCAGCCTGGTAGTCCCCTAGTGCGCTCTAACTGAGGGACCAGCAGGCCTCACTTGTTCTCAGAATCCCTTTGGTCCCCCCACCCCACCCCTCCTTTCCTGGAGGCGGGCCTCCTAGGAAGCATGGTGCCCATGGGGGAGAAGGTGATGTGCTTGGTCCTGAATGAACTTCCAATTTGAATGCCCCGCATCACTTCCCCAGGGATGCCCTCTGACCTGCTGATACCCGGGAGCTCCCAGTCCAGGGTTGACCTTACAAGTCCCTAAGGCTTTGGGGAATTCAGGTTTACTTTCTGATTCTGGCTCTATCCCAGACCTGAAGCTGGGGAATTTGACCCCCCGGCCCTGGCAGGCAGTGAACTTTCTGGGAGGGATCTCCAGCAACACCTTTCCCCGTGGCGTCACCCTTCCCACCGTCGCGTCACCCTTCGCACCGGGTGCAGGTGACAGCCTCCATTCTCCCGCTGCACGCATCACTTTCCCTTTTTAATTCCTATTTTCTTTAACCTCTACAACAGGTTTTCCTCCCCCTCGTTTAGGCAGCTATCTTGGGTGGGAGTTGTTATTGTCGAAGCTCTACCCACGACGATTAAAAAAACAGCTGCCTGATTATTTTTTTTTGTTGTTGTTAAGATACAGTCAGCTTTCTCTTTTGCACATGTTGTTTGACAGTAAGCAAAACAAACTTGCAGTCCCACAAATTCTAACACCTTCGTGTTCAGGAGCCAGGGGTGGACTCTGGACCTTCGTTGGCTTCCTGCTATAACTGGCCGCAAACCTCCTCTTCTGTGGTCTGTCTAGGGCACTGGGTGCCCAGGGAGCCTAGGACAGGCTGCACCCAGCAGGTGGGGGATTTTGAAAGGGGACACCTTGGCTTTGCTGAAGACAGTGATAAAACTAGAAAATACTTTTGGGTTTGAGGGGGTGTTCAGAACCAGGAACGGGTAACGGAATCAGGGTCCCTTTCGTTGATGCCGATCTGCTGGGTTTCCGTTGTGATGGAGGACATTAAAAGTAAGATTTTTAAAGCAGCTTCTGAATGGTGACTCATGCCGAGAGGAAAAAGGCAGGCTGGGGGCAGGGAGCAGAGGGAGCCTTGAAGCACAAGTGGGACAGGCTGGGGCGCTTGCTTTGCCTCCCTCCCCCTCCCCCTCATTTCTCTTCCCTTTCCTTCCCCATTTGGAACAGAGATCATTAAAATAACAACTTCGGGCTAAAAAAAGCATAGTAGGAGCTGAAGAGTAATTGACAAAACGCAAAATACTATCATTTCAACCTCACCTGGCATGGTGGGGCGTGACACCCAGATCCGGCCCCTCTGCCGTGTTCCAGGTTGGACCATTTAATCGCTGGGGCTGGTGTGAGGCTGATTAGTTGCTGTGGAGCGAGCACCTGCGTGTGTATGTAGGGCCCAATTAGTGCTCAGGAAGTTAAATCTGTTAGTTGTTATTTCATCAGACATGGGCGCTTTAGCCAGGACCCTGGAGAGGGTGTCCTCCATAGATGTAGCATTTTCTCCTCTCACCAACTGGCCAACGAGGAGTTCTCTCATCTAGCCACTGTGCTCTGGAGGGGTTGCCCCTTGGTGTTTTCACAAGTCCTGGGTGATCCACCTGGCAAGTCAACGTCCCTCCCTTACCCCACGCGACCCCGCGCCATCCCATCTCCTTCCCGTCCTGTCCTTCATCACAGACACATCAGCAAATAATCTCTTTGCCGCCCTGCTTTGATCTTGTCATTTTGAGCTGATACTGCTGTTAAAGAAAACTGTCCCATAAAATGGGATTGAAAACATATTAGAATTTTTATCAGAAAAGAGCCTTTTAGACTTCTATTTTAAAATTTAATTTTGTGGCTCGGGAGAAATCAAATAAGCACGTTTATTGTGTTAGGTGTTTCCGTAAACGCTGTGACATGTCTTCTTTTTCTCTGGTGGACGTGTGAACTCCCTGGTTACCCTGGGGAGGGGCGTGCAAGCCTGCAGGTTTGAAGTAGTCCGCAGCGCCCCTGAAAGGCTAAGAGCCTGGAACGTGGAGCTCCTGTTTAGTCAGGATGGGGTGGAGGCTGTTTTGAAATATAAGCTCTGAAATGTTGTAAGTTCTGTTATTTTTCCCCTTCATTCTTCACTTAGGAAAATGTCATAGCCCAAAAGTATTAGTAAATAGTTCACCTGATTCACTTTTCCGTACTTTGTCCTCCCTCCCCACTTGGGAGCCATGGGAGCAGATAACCCGAACAATCATACTTAATCTCAGGTATTCTCCCTTTCTTCCTTCTCTTCTGGCTCTTTCTTCCTGTCACTTAAGGGTACCCTAGAGGTTGCGATTTAATTCAGACACCCTGCTCACCTCATATCTGAAACAGTTAACCAGGGGGAGTCAGGAATTCTGGGATGCTTACTGGGCGGGCCCTGTGGGAGCAGTGAGGTAATTCTTTTACCATGTTCAGTTCCACACAGACCTCTCACGAACACCTGGGGTGGTGCAACGCCCCTCCGCCAGACAGGCAGGGGAGATGTTTCTAAGCACAGGGCTGTCAGATGCAAGAATTTCCCACTAGGCAAAACCTCCACGGCTGCGCTGTCCCGCCCACCCTTAGCCCCACGCCCCGGACTGACCTTGAAAACATGAGCCGGCAGTGAAATTTGTCTGTCATTTTCCCAGTTTCTTTGTCCTTTATTCTCATCTCACCCCTAAATCTCTCTATCAAGGGTTGGAAAGAATAAAATCTATCTACTGATACTAAGGTGTGAACAGTTAGCACTGTTGCCACTAACAGAGGTATTTGAGTTCTCTTGGTAGATATCAAAGACGCTTGTATGAAGTTTCAGATGTCTGCTAGTGGGGTTGGAAAGACGGTTTGGATAGGAAGTGTCTGAGCAACTGCGGCCCTTTGGGTTTCAGTTTAGGCGAATGCTGCTTGTCCCACATCAAGAACGTGCTGCAGCCTCTCAGTGCACTGTGGTGGCAATATTCGGGGTCCAGCCCCTGGAGCATGGTCCCTCAGATTCGACCTTGGCTGCTTGCTGTAGTTCCTTGCTCTGTCTTTCAGTTCCCTGGTATGTAAAGCCAGGGGCTCGGACTAGTTGAGCTCGTTCTGCTCTGTCTGACCTTCTCTCTGGATTTTGTGCCTTGAGTCCTGCACCCAGCTGGGGACGCTATAGCTCCAGAAGGTCTCGGAGCTCGCCGAGCTTCCTCCCATGCAGGCCGTGGTGCTCAGGGATGCTTGCTGAGCTAGAATCCATGGAGGCAGGTCAGAAGGAATGGTGGATGTTATACCAGCAGAAAAACAGGCTGCGGGGTGATGTAATAACTGATTCTGGTTTAGGAGGGGATGTTATATGGAGGATGGCGACCAGCTGTTCTCCATCTCCAGTAAGGATTGAACGAGAGAAAATAGACAGAAATTGCAGCAGATGGACTTAGATTAGGTATGAGGAAGAATTTTCCATCAGCAAGAGTTGTTAAAAAGGAAGGTTGTAGAGCCTCTGGGATAATCTTGAAGAAATGGATAGGCAGGAGATTCAGCTGGAGGAGAAGGCAGAGGGGTAGGAGTGAGTGAGCAGCAGGGGCTATCTAGTCCAGGGATTCCTCCCTTTCCAATGAGGGTCCGTTTTTATTTCTCTGAGCCCTCCCCTTCCCTCTGGGGTACCAAAGTGGCCGAGACTCACAGTCCCAGGGGGCGAGTGGGGATGTGTCCCACCTGCGATGCTCTCCAGGCCGCTGCCTTGACTGGCAGGTCCTGCCTAGAGCTTGAGGATCTCTCATCAAGTCTAATCTTTCATTTCCAGATGGGGCAAATGAGGCCCAGAGAGGTAACAGTCCTTGGCGTCCTTGCGCAGTGACCCGATGGCAGAGCTGGGACCAGAATCAAGGTCCTCCATCTCCCAAGTCAGTGTTGTTTGCTCTGTAGCTCATTCTTTCCCTTTGCTTCCAAATCAAAGAGACCGTTTGCTTTTTCTGGGCTCCCAATTTTTTTCTCGAACCAAATGGCAGAGACAGGGACACCTGCAGTTAAGCAGTATTTATTGAGTGCACATTACTAACACCGTGCACTCAACTCCAGCTCCCCTGATTTATGCAGTGAACTGTTGAGGGCCCAGCAGAAGGTGGGCTGCTGCCAGGCCAGGGGTGGTGGAATCAGGGGTGGTGGAATGCGTGCTGGAGCCAAAAGGAAGGGGTGGGGTACAGCTGGGCAGGACCAGGAAGGGAGCTACGAATAAAAGAAAACCTTGTTTGATGTGAATCTCACAAAGGTAAGAGACCCCTCATGGGATACACGAAGTGAAAGAGGCCCACGGCACGCATAGGCTCTGGATAAGACACTTCACCAGTCACCTTTACAAAACAAAACCGAATTTCCAATTCCACACAGATTCTCATTTCTGAGAGAAACTTCTCCAAGGTGGGGCTGAAATTCTACATTTCTTCCAGCCAGACTTGACTCATTTCTGGGCAGACACACCTACTGGGTGTTGTGCCTGGAGCCCCCTGGATGGAGTGTTGGGGGGGGCCCAGGGGAGCTGCACCACAGCTGCTTGCTGTGGGGTGCGGAGTCGGGGGGAGCAGAGCACTGCTGACCAGCCAGGGGCCTCGATACGAAAGCAGGGCCTCCCACTCAGGAGAGTGGGGCAGACACTGTGGAGGGCTTTGCCTGGCAGTGCTTTGAGCCACGTAGGAAGGAAGATGAATCGGTGATGTGAGCCCCACAAAATAAGTGCATAATTAGTAAGCTCACATGTATAGTCACTTGGGAAAAAAAGGAAGAAAACACAGAAGTTTGTGATGGGCTAGTTAGGGGTCAGCAGTGAGTGAGTGCCCAGGGGAGGGCCCTGGCCTTCCACTCCTGCAGCCTGCTGGTGTGTTTTTGTATTAACAAGGGCGATCTGAGCCGTTGTGCCCAGCAGGCAGGCAGGCAGGCACTAGGGGCTCTATCAGACAAGATAGGCGCGGTCCTTCACTTGCAGGAACTTGGTGTGGGAAGGCCACTAGCCCCCGGGGGCAGCCAAGTACACTGCCTGCCCAGGCACTGGCTGAGCCAAAAGAGGAGAGGACACAGTGGGTGCCGGGGTGAGCTGCCAGGGTGTGAGAGAGGCTCGAAGGACAGAGAAAGCTGGTGACAATGGAGACGAGAGAGGAGAGGGTGGGAGAACATGAGAAAGGACAGGAGCCTGTCCGTGGAAATGCAGGACCCCACGGCCCACAGAAACTTGTCAGCTGGGCTGGCCAGCCCAGGGTGCTCCCTCTGTGTCCTCTCCGTTCGGAATGACGTTCACCTGACTGCACACTTCTGCCCTCGATTTGGGCGCACGGGGTGCACTAGAATCCAGTAAGCTGTAGTGGCGTGACAGTGTATGTCCTGGATGCGGGGTGCTCGTGGTGACCCTTCTTGGCGTGGTCGGAGGAGCCCTTCTGGAGAGAGGAGCACCTGAGAGGGACTTGCCAAATAAACAGAATCCCACCAGGGGAAGGCGGAGAGGTGGGAAGGAGCGCAGCTACAGTTGCAAGACTGGAAGCACGAAACAGCACGGTGCGTCAGAGTGCTGTGAGTAATGCTCGGGTGCTGCTGTGTCTAAGCACGGGAGGTGAGTTTTGGGGGGTGGGGGAGGGACCAGCTGGCCAAACTGAGGAGCAGAAGGGGTTTAGGCAGAAAAAGACAGAGTCACATTTGCATTTAGAGGATGAGTTGTGAAGTGACAGAGGGGGCAATATTTGGGCAGGGGCGTGAGGTTTGGCAGGGGCATGCCTGGGACAGAGAGGCTGATTCTGAAGTCATTCGCTGCTGTCCAGGTGAGAAGTTATGAGGAGGAAGAGGGTGATCGTGGAAGAAGGGGAGGGACAGCATCAAAGGGTGATACTCCGACTTCATAAGTTACACTAGATTAGGCAAAATTGAAGAGCAATTATTCCTTCCCTGGAGGAGAAGCTGGCTGATGAGGAGAGGTCGCCCTGTGGGATGAAAGCTGGAGGAGTCCTTCCCCCACTTCCTAGGCAGGATGAGGGTGAATGGGTTTAAGGGACAGGAAAAGGATGTGAGTTGGACATTAGCATTAATGCCTTAATGGAGGGGATTGTTAAACACGGGGACTGGGTCATCAGAGGAGGTTGTAGACTGATTCTCTTGTCCATAAAATGATTGAAAAATCAGCCTGTCCCCGATGGACAAATGGGCAAACACAGAGAAAAGAAACAGAAATGTCCAGAAAAATATGCAAAAGTGTCCAACCTCACTAATAGTTACAATATGAACTTAAAAATTAAGATGTAACTATCCACCTTCTAGATTACCAGAATTGACAATGATAAAATCCAGTGTTGTTAAGAGTGCTGAAAAAATGGACATTTTGACACTGAGCTGGTGGAAAGAGAATTTGCAAATATGGGAGACATGGCTAAAAAATATACCCTTTGAACCACTACGCAATCGCTCTTCTAGGAATTTATCCTAAGGAAATGATCAGAGATGTGCAAAATAACTCTAATGAAGATATTTCTTTTAAAGCATTATGCTGAGCAAAATAGGCCAGGTGGTGAAAGACAAATACCATATGATCTCACCTTTAACAGGAACCTAACCAACAAAACAAACAAGCAAGCAAAATGTAACCAAAGACACTGAAGTAGAGGACAGGCTGACAGTGACCAGAGGGGAAAAGGGAGGGCATTTCAGGGGAATTTCAGGGAAAAAGTGGAAGGGTTTATAGGAACAAATATAAAGGACACATGGACAAAAACTAGAGGGGGTGGAAATGGGAGGGAGGTGGGGAGGGATGGGTAGGTGGGCTGGGATGGGAGTAAAATAAAGAAAACTGTACTTGAACAATTAAAATAAAATTTAAAAAAGATATTTCTTTTAGCATTATTTATCATAAAAAACGTTGTGTGTGGGGATTAATTAAATCTAATATAGCTCATCTATAAAATGGAAATTAAGGAAGCTATTAAATTACATTGAATAATAGGTAAGAATATGGGAAAATGCTGGCACTATATATTAACTAGATAAGGGTTTAAAATAAATAGAGTGTATGTGCAATTTTATAAAAAAGTAGAGATGCATAGAGTCATGAGAAATAGAACAGAATACAACATATCAAAGCAATAACAGTGGTTATCTGTGGGTTCTAGAAATGAGTGATTTCTTTTATTTTGTTAAACTAGTTCCCAAAGTTCCTACAGCAAGGGCATTATTTTACCAATGTGAAAAAAATGCTGTTTAAATCAGTTACTCAAGTTAGAAATGTTTAAGCACTGAATATACGTACAGCAATGTGTCAGGCACTGTGCCGCTCACTGTAATGCGTGGTGTTCTCAGTCCATTTGGTGAGATCAGGTCAGTGCATGTAGGACGTGCCTCACGTGCTACCTGGCATCAGTTAAGGCTATGCCTGCTTCCGGCGTCGAGGCTGCAGAATCTCTGTGCAGGGAATGATGACCGTGGGCTGCGGCATCCTCGTTCCTTCCCCCCGCCTCATCTGCCACCCACACACATCCCCAGCCAGGCCCTGTCGCCCACCGACAGTGGTCAGGCGGCGTGTGGACACGCATCACGTACATCTGCTGACTTCACAAGTGGGGAAGCTGAGGCTCGAGAAACTCTGGCTTGGCTGGGCTCACAAAGCTAGTGAGCGGCAGAGCTAGCTCACAGGGAGCTTTGGTGTCAGAGCCTGCACCCTTTCCAGAACTGGCCGTTTTGTGGGGCTCCTTGTGCCGTCGAGGACAGCTGGCAGGTTTCCACCAGGAAGTGGGGACCGTCGTCGCCTCTCTCCCAGAAGCCATGCCTTTGTCAGTTTGCGCAGTCGTTAAGACCAAATCGATGCCCTGACAGCGGTCACATTTACAGGAGCGTCTTTGGGTGCTGCAGGCTCTCCGGTGCGACCTCAGGGTCCTGCCCTCGTGCCCGACGGTGTCATGTATGGCTGCTTTTCTGGAATGCATTTGCTTCCCCTTATGGTTTTCGCTGTTGGGTAAACTCTAGGCAGCCTGAGAGTCCTGCTCTCTCTCTGTGGAAGTCACAGCTGGCTGGCTCCACATTGTGTGCCTGGGCCACGCGGGAGCTGTGGGGTGCCTTCCCTTGGCAGGGCAGGTGGCGGCTCTGATGGGCATGTCCTTGGGGCTTTCACAGGCTTAACTGGGAAAAGTGGATGATCCAGCCTGCAGGCAGGGCAGATTGAGGAGCGCTGTGAGCCAAGGGGCTGATTTGCGGCTTTATTTATTTTAATAATAGTGTGCGTTTGCATGCTGCTCTGTATTCACAAGCCTCGGAGGTGGGTGGGGAAGGTGTTGTTAACCCCCATTTTGCAGAGGAGGACATTAATACTTGGAAAGGCAAAAACCACTCACCTCAGTTCATACGGGCAGTTGACAAGCAAAGCTATCAGTGAATGAGCCAGATTTTCTGCCTGCAAATACTGCCTGAGCCCCTAATCAGTTAGGGTTCTTGCTGGCTTCTGGGTCCTGGGTGAAGGATGGGTGGGGCGTAGACCCCGGTGGCCTTGGAGGGCACGTGAGCAGTGGACAGCAGCACACACAAGGTGACTTCCAGTGCAAGGCTGTATTCAGCGGAGCCCCAGCATGAAACCCGGCGGAAGTATTGAGACCAGCGGATGTTTATGGGGGTGCTAGTGGTCTCAGGAGGTTCCTGGAGGCTGAGGGTCCTGAGCCCTGAAGGATGAGGGCAATTTGGGTGGAAGGAGAGATGTCCTTGATGTGAGTCGTGGTCTGGAGCTGGCAGCCAGCACGGGATGTCAGGGGCAGGCAAGGCGCTGTTTGGTGGGGTCGGGGAGATGACAGGGGAGGTGCCTTGGGTATTCCGGTTTTCCAGGCTCTGCTTCCTTCTCAGAAACTCCTTCTGTTTTGTAAGCAAGGGACAATGTGGCTGTGCCATGAGTGGAGGGAGGGAGGGGGAAATGGGTTGGAGGTTCTCATAAGGATTCTCTGTCTCTTGCTGCCCCTCGTGGTCTTGTGCCTGCTGACAATGAAATTGCCCTGCAGGGCTCCAGGAAGAGAGAGGGGATCTGGGGGTTCCTATTCTGCCAGCCCTCGCCTGACTGCCTGCCTGGAATTGAGTGTTTTCCAAATGTCGGGAGAAGAAGGGAAAGTTATGAGACAGGAAGAAAAAAGTGGAAGCAGAATGGGGAGAAGGTGAGGAACTCAAGAGGGATGTTTGGAAATGAGGGAGCAACTTACAGAGCATGGGAACACCTGAGCAGAACCTCTTTTTAAGTGGCAGTCTTTAACTGTGGTAAGACACACATAAGAAAGGAAAAGAAGTCTGAGACTACCCTTTATTTCCAGAGTTTTAAACACCTGGTCATCACCCCCATTTTTTTTTTACAGAGAGGAAACAGAGGCATGGAGAGGTTAAGGCTCATCAGGGTGACACGGCTGGTGGTTGTCAGATTCCCAGCCTGGCTCGCTGTCTGCCGTGCCCCTCTCCACTCACCCCCTCTGGGTCCAAGCAGGTGACTAGGGAGGAGGCAGACAGGGAGTGAGGCTCCATCGGCCTCCAGAGCGGCCCCTTCTCCATTTGTCCACTCTGCCCCCTTAACTTCCAGGAGTCCCTGGAGAGAGACTCAAGGAGCTGCTGGCAAGCAGTCCCCTTGTCACTTGTCCACTCTTGGGACAGGTCAGTGAGGGATACTGCTGCCTCCCAGGCTATGGCAGCTTTAGCCGTGACCTTCTCTTTGATTTCTCCACGATGAAGACAGTGTGCTTCTCCTCCCCTCCTCGTTTCCTTAGCAGGGACTCGAGCTTCTGAAATTTCATTTATTTATTTGTTTATTTAATCTTACCCGAGGACATTTCTTTTTTCACTGCTTTTTAGAGAGAGAGGAAGGGAGAGAGGAAGGGAGAGAGAGAGAAACACTGATGCAAGAGAGAAGCGTTGATTGGTTGCCTCCCCTATGTGCCCAGACTGGGGATTAAACCTGCAACCTTGGTATATGCCCTGCCCAGGGATCGAACCCATGACCTTTTGGTCACGGGATGATGCTCCAGCCCCAGGGAGCCACACCGTCCAGGGCTGAAATTTTATGTGTTCATTTATTCATTGCTCAAAATATTGAGACCTGGCAAATACAGTTCTAAAGTTGTAGAATACAGGCAGGAGTGGACCAGGCTAACCTAGCCCCCATCTCCTCAGAGCGTATATTCTAATGGGGGATACAGATGGGCAAACAAATAAGTAAACATGTAGAAGGGCCGATATGTGGCATGGGAGACCAAGGCAGAACCAGGGGATAGGTAGGGAGCGTGTGTGGGGAGAGCATGTCCAGGAGGGCCTCAGCAATGAAGTGGCCAGGGCAGAGACCGAGGGCAGCGGGGGTGGTCCACGTGAATGTGTTGGAGGAGAGCAGTCCAGGCCAGCAGAGGCCCTGAAGCTGCAGACACTTGAGGTATCAGGTGTGGCAGTGAGGCCAGGGGCAGCTGCCTCAAGCCACTGGGAAGTTTGGAGCAAAGGTGTAACGTGGTCTCTTATTTCAGCAGATCACTCTGGCTGCCACACGTGTTGAGAGCCACTGTAGGAGGGCTGCCAGAGGCGGGAGACCAGTCAGGGTCCTGGCAGGAGAGGGCAGCGGGCTGGGTTGGGGTGGTAGCAGTGGAGGGGTGTGCCGTGGTCAGATTCTGGACGCACTTTGAAGATGGAACCAGCGAGATTTGCTGATGGGTCGAACGTGGGGTTTGAGAGAAAGAGAGGGTTCAGTGATGATTTCCAAGGTTTTTGGCATGAGATGGGAATGTTTGCGGAAGAAGTACGGGGCAAAATAAGAAGGGAGGAGTTTATTCGGGGAGATGTCAGACATCTAAATAACACGCCCACTAGTCAGCTGTGTTATGGATCTGGATTTCAGAGCAGAAGTCTATGCTAGAGAAAAATCTTGGGAACTGGCGTTGTATTGATTCAGTTTAAAGTATGAGACCAGATGAGATCACTTAGTGGTATAGATACACAGGAGGTATAAAGACTGAGTTCTGGGAACTCCAATATTTATAGATCAAGGATAGGAACTGGCAAGCTTTTTCTTAAAGAGCCAGGTACTAAATATTTTAGACTTTGTGTAATAAATATTTTAAACTTTGTGGGCCATACGGTCTTTCCTATAACCATTCCATTTACTCAAACAGCACAGAAGCAGCCCTAGATAACATATAAATGAGTGAGTGTGGCTGCGTTCACCAAAATTTTATTTATATAAACAGGCACCTGGGTTGTAGGCCATGTTTACTGACTCTGAGTCGAGGGCATGAAGACGAACCAGCAAAGGAGACTGAGAAGAAGCAGCCCATGAGACAAGAGGTGAACCAAGAGAGAAGGCTGCCTTGGAAACTCAGTGAAGTGTTTTTGGAGAAGGAGGGAGTGATCAGCTGGGTCAGCTACTGCAGCTGTTGGAAGGACAGGAGAACTGGGAACTGAACGATGGCTGCGTGGGGGCCTGGGTGGGCCGACGAGAGCAGTTTGGATGGTTGGAGTGGGATGAGAGAGCGGCGCTGGACACAGGCCATGTAAACACCTTTAGGGAGAAGTGTGGTTGTAAGGGGGTGCGAAGAAGCGAAAAGTTAACTGTAGGGGCACGTTGGGTCAAGGCAAGAGGGTCTCCCTAAAATGGGAAAAACAACAGGATGCTTGTGTGCTGATGGAAGTGATCCAGTCAGGAGAGCACGAAGGTGATGCAGGAGCAGGAGCAGGGGATGAGACCAGCGGGAGAGGTGGCCTTGAAGCGAGGGTGGGGCTGGGACCCAGTGAACCTATGGGTGTGGCTGTAGCTGGTAACGCACGACCAAGGGAGAGAAGGGCAGGTAGGCCAAGGGAGGGAAGGGCAGGTAGGCCAAGGGAGAGAAGGGCAGGTAGGCCAAGGGAGGGAAGGGCAGGTGGGCGGGTGGCTGGGTGAGGTGGGATGGATGGGTGGGGGTCTGGGTAGGGGCTCTTTTCTATTGCTTCATTTTCTCAGTGTCTAGGAAGTAAGATCAAGAGCTCTGAAAGAGATGGGGAATGACCTTGGCCCCTGGGCTGTAGGAACAGATGCCCCCTGAGCCCAGGGGGAGAGGGATGGAGACAATGATGGAGAGAAGTCTGAGCCTTTAAATCAAAATTGTAAGTTTTCTGCCAATGCTGTCACTTGAGCTTTTCACTGTAAAAGGGGCCCTGTACATTCTGAAGAGTTATGACTGAATTAACAAGGTCAAGATGAGGGTATGGATTGAAAGTCTTCAGAAAATAGTCTCAGATTCCTACAGGCCTGAAGCTGCCTACCCAGGTGGCTCTTGTATGACTGTACTTTTTTAAAATTGAGGTATAATAAGCTTTTTATATTAGTTTCAGGTGTACAACATAATGATTCAATATATGAATGTATTGTGAAATGATCACCATAATAAGACTAATTAACATCTATTACACATAGTTACAAATATTTTTGTACAATTATATTTTGAAGACACCGAATCACTTGCCTGGAGTTACTAACAGTCCTTTGAGCAAGGGGCCAAGAGTCCACTGATCTGGAGTTGGGGGGACTTAGGGATGCTCACTGCACTTTTTTCCTCTTTTTTGTTTTGCTATTTCTTGTTTTTTACATTTTCCTATGTGAAAGGAGGGGGCAGAGAATGGCAGGAAGATTTCTTCCTTTATTTTTTACCTAAGACATTGTCTTGGGGAGAGGAGGACTTACCTAAGGTCACGAGATCTGGACGTGGGGTGGAACTCATCAGGGGGGCTGAACCCTGTGGCGTCTTCCTCTCGGCGTCCTAGGAGAAAAGG
>PVKM010028444.1:0-18288 GCA_004027735.1 Carollia perspicillata
GGTTTTTTTTTTAATTTTGGACCTATCTTAAGCAGATACTGCATCTTGCTTTCCCAACATCCATTTCCCCCTTATTTCTTCTCTGATGTGTAAGCATGGCACTGTGGCCAGTTAAAAAGAAAATAAAATAAAACAGAACACAATCTCCCAGGTCCCCTGTACATGGAGGTGAGTTTACCTGAAGCCTTCAGGAAAGGCGTGTTGCTCTTTGCCCTCCATCTGCCTGGAACCCAGATGCCGTGCCTGCACTGCAGAGACATGCTGTAACTAGCAGGCTAGCGGTGGCGAGACCGGCAGAACAGAAAGAGAGGGGATCGAGAACCGAAAGCCGTCTTAGAGCTTCCACACTATCCCTGAGCTGTCTACCTTCAGATTCCTTGTTTTCTGAGAAAAACAATCTGTTCTTTGCTTTAATCACTGCAGTCAGGTCTCTCTTACATGTGGCTGAACATAATAACTTGATACATGCTCCACTAATTCAGCCTTATTTTCCACTCACCACCATAACTCATCTTTCAGTTAGGCTGTGGGAATTCCCTCCTGTCCTCTGGGTTTGGGTTACAGACTTTCACCCCTAACTGCCTGCCTTTCCACGTCTTAAATATTCTTCTCATTGACTCAAGTCCCACCTACCCTGTGGGGCTCTCTCTAACAAAACAACCAATTTTTGAAATTTGACAGCACAGATGCTTTCCACTACACTACGTCAAACTGTTGTTTGTTCGGTGATTGTCTTCGCCTGTGTTGTTTAGCAATCTAACTAGATTATATATTAAGGGTCAAGAGTATTCTTAAATTTATTAGAATGTAAGTTTTGGAAAGGCACAGGCAAGTTTTATATCCGACTCCATTCATCACTTTTCTTCCTCTAGCACTAAGGAACATCTGAAATATCCGAAAGTGTACTTTGGGTATATGTGCATCTTCACGAAGGCACCTATGAGAGTTGATTTTAATTAACTCAGTGATTCATGATTAATAATATTTGTTCTAAATTTATCTCTTAATCAAGAAATTTATCCTTTAGCACTATTCTTTATTGGGGATGTTCTCCAAAATGTTTAGCAGATAATTAAAACAAAACCTATGTGTTCAATTTCCTTTTAGCCAACGCGTTGTAATTGTATAGGAATTTTGTGAGGGAATATTTATAAGCTTGAAATAAAATTAAGCTCTGTCTCTAGTTATTGCCCAAAGTAAAAAAAAAAATGTAATGCAAAAAATAATGTTATGCATTTGTTTACATTTTTACCCTCAATCAAGTACAGTTGAATAGGGGGTACTTAGATTACAAACCTTTAGAGAATGCAACTTCAAGATTTTCTAACAATCTTGTCTCTCTGATAAAGAATGTTGTGCATTATTTTAAAACTCTAATCACTGTCTATCCTAGGTCTGGGTGAATAAACTATATTAGTATTAAAATCACAGCAGTCTTTCTAACATAAAACTCACCAGGGAAAAAATGAAGATATGAATGGAGTTGGATTTTTTTCACACTCTATAAAGTTTTTCTCTTGTTAAGCTTTAAAGATTTTCTAGTGTTTGCTCATATTAACACTATTCCCAAATTGTCTAACAGTTGTTAGACTGCCTAAAATAAATGAAGTATTGAAGATAAAGAATGTGCCTACACTAGCCATTTGAAATGAAGTACTTTGGAGAAAGTGGAATTGCTTCAATTCTAAGGAAGCATTTATAGTCGATGTAGGCACTTACTGTTTTATGTGCTGGTAATACAAAAGTTTGGAATATGTTCTTCCCATTCAGTCCTCTCAACTGTCTGAGGCACACTCCTGTGTTTGTTGGAAAAGAGTGACCTGGAGTCCACGGCAGTGCTAACATAAGTTTGGATCCCACTCCATGGGCCATACTTGGTTTTCTGGCTAATGCGTACAAATGCTAACTCCCCTACCCCTCCCCTGCACCCACTGTCCTCACCTTTGTTTGTGCCAAGTTTAGGTCCATACTACTAAGTTAATATTGTTATATTATTAGCTTGACATTTAAACTTGTTTCTTTCTGGGGGTGGAAAAAGTCTTAGTGGTTCTACAGGTGGGTAGTGCACCAAGAAATGATGAAAACATTTCTCACACATAACATAGAGGGGGAAAGTGGAGGCACAGATAAGGGAAATGTTGATTCCTTTCTTCCTAGAATTGCTATATGTGGCAATTCCATGGTCCTATGGAGTTGTGGTCTTCATGGAGATCAGTTGGCAGAACAGTCCAGATAAACCTCATTAATTTGTATAGCACCTCTGATTGGTCGAAGCTTCTTATAAAGTGCCTTTCCTTTGGAATACTGAAATAAATCTTCCCTCTATTATTTCACCTTTTAAGTTGCACACCCTTTAAAGCAATCTACTTCTTTCTCTCTATATATGTAGTTTTAAAAGGTTATATTGATAAAGAGTATGAGTTTAGGAAATAAAGTAATCTTTGGGCTAATTAAATTTCCTAAATTTAAAATACTCAAAAATTCACATGATTTTACTCATGTGTCACAGCAAGTGATACTCATAGATCCTCATAAAATTAAGAAGATTTGGCTACTACAGTGTTCTGGCCATAGAACTCAAATTCACACCCAAGACTCCAATGCTCCAGGTGCCTTGTTCAGAGACCAGATACTCTGTCTCAGAAAGACTTGGTATTTTGTGGGGTTATCTAGTCAAATGCTCAGATACATCAACTTTGGACACTGGAAAGGGAATTTTTTCAGTTCTGTGCCTAGAGCATAAATCCAAGTACAGAGATTAGCAGCAAAGAAACTTCAGTTTTGAAGTAGATCTAAGTGAATTCATCCATATATAAGCATGACTGATTTGTATGTATTTGGCACCAAGGTGATAAGATATTTGATGGCTAAAACTGGGAGTGTATGTGTGTGTTTTTACGTCCATGTGTGGAAATATTGCACATGCTTAGGCTTTGGAGTGCTTCCTCTCCTCACCCAATAAGCAACTTGGATAATAGGGGTATATTTTATGAAGATATATATGTTTTGCCTGTGATCCCTACTAGATAGCATTCTTTTGGGTAATGATCTTAATTTTCTGAAATTGCAGGCTAGTTGGGTGAGAAAGTAAACTTTTTCTCTGATTTTTTAAGTGTATCTAAAACATCATTATATCTCAGAAAGGTAGTTAGCTCTTAAGGTCAACTTCGGCCAGCAGATCAGCAGCAGAGACATAGAACACAGTAAGTACGGCAGTGAGGCCAGAGCTGCAGGGACCTGTGACGCTGCCCATTTGCACTCTTTTGTTGGTGACCAAAGTTGAGGGAGAGCGATTACCTTCTTTCTTTTATCGGTTTCTATTGGTGTGGTGAACTTCATTTTCTTATCTCCTAATTTAGTAGCCGCAATGAGCGTACCTTACTCGCTGATGATTGCACATTTTTTTTACATACTAGAGTGCTGTAGAATAGATGATAACAGAGATAATCATGAAGATCTGAATGTGCTTTCTGTAATTTAAAAACAAAATCGAATCCTTAGCTGCCCTGATAATTTAGGGCTTTGCCACTCATCAAACTGTATCCTGCTTCTTCCATGTTCATGAAGACTATACAGTGCTATCCACATTGGTTTAAATGTTTAAACCTTGTTTTACACATGAGACGCATCATTAAATTGGAAGCATCTCAAGGGTAAAAACTAGTGTTTTTGATGTGAGAGGCATGAGTAAGATTCTATCTTCTATCCACTTTCCTTGGTATTTTACGAGTGAGGCGAAACCCTCTCAAAAGGAAGTAAATGGGAGTGATACTAAAAGTTTCTGATAACAAAAGTTGAACTGTTGTTAATTGTATTGTTCACTGCTGTTTGATAATCACACTGACAGTTGCTAAAATATCTGTTGAAATAATCTCAACAGGACAAGTCTAATCTTATGTTCTATATCCATGAAGAGAACTCAGACCAGTGGACTGAGGTTTACTTACCTGCCTGCTAACTTGAGACGATACGAATTGTCTCTCTGAAAACTAATTAAAAACAATAATGGTTGACACTAATTGTTTTTCTGATTAACTACCAATATTGATGAGAAAAGTTTAATGATGTTTATTTTTGGAGGTGATGTGGAATAATAGATATATTGATATAGTTTTCATAGAGTATATATCCAGACAATATTTTAAAAGGCAACTTTTAACCATAAAAATTTCTCAGACTTTAACATGAAAATTAAAAATATAGAAAAATATATATGTTGCAGCAATTGTCCCAATCTTTTTTTTTGATAAAAATTGGAACCTTATGTTAAAAAACTTTGAAAATGTACAAGTATGCATATATCCAAATCTATTTACAAATATATAAAAAATACTAATCTTTCAGGCTTATAGATATATATGGGATATTATATATCAAAAACTTAGAATTTTTTTTTTAATGGAGAAACACTGAGGCAAATTTCAGTTCTTTTAGTTACAATGGGTAATTTTTACTTTTGGAGGCATTTAAGTGTGTGTGGTGGGATTCATTTTCAATTAATAATGATATTAAATACTACCAATTTGTACTTCTTAAAAATGGGTGTTAAGATACCTATCTTTCAGTATTTGCATGAGTAGAAGTGATTACATATGTAACATGCATGGTATAAACAAGGGTCCAGCAGAAGTAAGGCCTGCTTGAGTGTGGTTGGTAAGGTAATAATATGGGTGTAATAATTTATAGTTTTAATTTGAACATTTCACTTAAAATGTCATATGGTATGCTTGAGTGTGATATTGTTATATTACAGAATGTCATGCTTATGATTTTGCAATAAAAGGTTTCGTAATAAGAAAGGGGCATTACTTGTGCCAAACCCTCTATTTGGTTTTCAATTTGCGAACTGTATTATTATCAAGTTGTTGTTCTCAATTATTGCTATGATGAATACAATCTTATGACAGTCTTCTTGCAACCAGTTCAAATGATTCACAATCATTCTCATATACAGTGCTAATTTTTTTGCAATTCTTAAGTTGATTATTAGAATCTTCTTTTATTTTTCTCAGGATTTCAGGGGTTTATAAATCTATGATTCTGACTCCTGGCTGGGTTGCTCAGTTGGTTGGAGGATTGTCCCATACACCAAAAGGTAGTGGGTTCAATTCCTGGTCAAAGCACATGTCCAGATTATGGGTTTGATCCCTGGTTGGGGCGTGTGCAGGAGGCAGCCTATCAATGTTTCTCTCTCACATCAATATTTCTCTCACTCCCTCTCTCCCTTCCTTTCTCTCTAAAATGGATTTAAAAAAATCGGTGGTTCTGAGAGTATGTGCTGAACCTATACTGGATAATAATCACACATATATATATGTTTTGACCCTTTGAGTTCCTGGTTTCCACTGGCACTCTTAAATACACTTCTAAGAGTATTAACTATTACAAATTCAAATGACTTTAGCTCTATCTAGTTTGTAAGAATTGCTTAGTAAAATTCCAAGGCTCTGTTTTTCTTGGACTTTATCTTTCACAAACCCCAAGTGCCCACCAAATACTCATTGCATTCATTCAATCAATCATTCATGTAGTCACTAATTTTGTCATTAAAATCTATATTCCTTCACCAATTAAAGATAAGCTGTAGTTACAAAATTATACTAGGAAGGATATGTTAACAGCATCAAAGTATAATTCAAAGATGAGGAAATTAAGGTAAAGAGTAAGTTAGAGACTAAACTCAAAATACATGATTTATTTCTCTATAGAATTCACATTTTCTCAGTTAATATCTTTTTAAAAAGTTGTCACACCTGCATTTAGTATAACATGCCATTAAAGATCTATTATTTCAGCTTACATAGAAATAACTAGTAACTTAATTTTTTTCATTGCTCTGCCATGCCCATAAGCCAGGTTTAGTCATCCTGGTCAATGAGCCAGTAGAGATAATGCTTTACGGCTACTTTAATGGAGACAAAGCATTAACACAGATGACAAGTATACCATGCAGGAAGCTGTTTTTACAAATTAAGAATAAAACAACTTCAATAAGAAAGGCTATAACACAACAGATGACTGGTAGAACTTTTCAGTTAAGAACTATTTCTTTATATAACATGATTTTCCTTTACTGATTTTTCCCCTGTACTTATGGATTCATAATAGTGCTTACTTGCCAAAATTATTCTTAAAATATTACACAATACTTAATTCAACCATGCATTCACATAAAATTTATGTAATTTAACCATTGTTGACGGATGATATTTTACATGCTAGAGGTCTTACAGACCATAGAGCTAACTGAATGAGATTCCTCTAGTTGACTGAACTCCCAGTCATCATCCATCTTCAGGTTTCCAGTATTAGAGAGCTGACTGTCTCCTTAGGCAAGACATTTCATCCTTGGAATGCGTAGACTGAGTTCACAGCTTGCAACCACACTTTCCTTAGCATTTGGTTAGCTAAAATGTGTGTAGAGAAATTTAACCATGGTTGTCAGGACTAAGAGCAAGAGCAGAGATATAAGGGATGATTGACTTGAAAAAGGCTGACTATAAAAATATTTTTCTTAAAGTCTTCAAAGGGATGTTACATAGAAGAAAGATTGAAAGTGTACTGTATATCTCTAAATAATCATCCCGGGATCCAAAGGTGAAAGTTATAGAAGGATAGCTTGGTAAGGAAATCATAACTAGCTAATAATGCTCTGTTTCTTCCCAGACACCTTAGACGCTCTACCAATAATGTCTGTATCACCGTCTGGTTTCTTATTTAATTATTTTTTAAAAGATTTTATTTATTTTTTTTAGACAGAGGGAAAGTGTGGGAGGAGAGGGAGAGTAACATCAATGTGTTGTTGCCTCTCATGCATCCCCTACTGGGGACCTGGCCCAAAACCCAGGCATGTGCCCTGACTGGAATTAGAACCAGTGACTCTTTGGTTTACAGGAAAGCATTCAATTCACTGAGTCACACCAGCCATGGCTGGGTTTCTTATTTAATTATTTTTTTCTTTTTTTAAAGTATATTTTATTGATTATGCTATTACAGTTGTCCCAACTTTTCCCCCTTTGCCTCTCTCCTCCCAGTTCCCCCTTTTCCCTCCAATGATCTCCCTTCTCCTTTAGTCCATGTCTATGGGTTGTGCATATAAATTCTTTGGCTTCTCCATTGCCAATACTGTTCTTAACATCCCCTTGTCTGCTTTGTACCTACACAGATATGCTTCTAAATCCTTATACATTTTCCCCCATTTTCCCCCTTCCCCCTCCCAGCTGAGAACCCTCCAAATGATCTCCATATCTATGATTCTGTTCCTGTTCTAGTTGTTTCCTTAGTTCGTTTTTGTTTTTTAGATTCTGTTATTGATAGTTGTGAGTTTGTTGTTATTTTAATGTTCATAGATTTGATCTTGTTCTTTTTCCTAAATAAGTCCCTTTAACATTTCATGTAATAAGGGTTTGGTGATGATGAACTCCTTTAGCTTTACCTTGTGTGGAAAGCACTTTATCTCTCCTTTAGTTCTAAATGATAGCTTTTCTGGATAGAGTAATCTTGGTTGTAGGTCCTTGCTTTTCATCACTATGTATAGTTCTTGCCATTCCCTTGCCTGCAGAGTTTTTTTTGAGAAATCAGCTGATAGTCTTATGGGAACTCCTTTGTAGGTAACTCTCTGCCTTTATCTTGCTTTTAAAATTCTCTCTTTATCTTTAACCTTTTGCATTTTAATTATGGTGTGTCTTGGTGTAAACCTCTTTGGATTCTGCTTGTTCAGGACTCTGTGTGCTTCCTAGATTTGTATGTCTATTTCCTTTGCTAAATTAGAGAAACTTTCTTTCATTATTTTTTCAAATAAGTTTTCCATTGTTTGCCCTTCATCTGGTTTCCTGTTCTCCATCTGGGCATCCCTGTGATTCAGGTGTTGGTCCTCTTGGAGATGTCCTAGAGTATTCTTAAACTCTCCTTTTTTTTTTTTAATTCTTATTTCTTAGTTTTGTTCTGGTTGAATGTTTATTTCTTCCTTATGTTCCAAATCATTGGTTTGAATCCTGGCTTCCTTCCCTTCACTGTTGGTTTCCTATGGATTTTTCTTTATTTCCTTTAGTGGAGCCCTCATTTCTTCCCTTATGCTTTTGCCATATTCTATGAGGTCTTTGAGCATTCTGACCACCAGTGTTCTAAACTCTGCATCTGATGGGTTGGCTGTCTCCACATTGCTTAGTTATTTTCCTTGGGTTCTTTTCTGTTCCTTCATTTGGGTCATATTTATTTGTGCCCTGATTTTGGCAGCCTCCCTGTGTCAGTGTACCAGGTGGAGCTGCTTTGATTCCATTTTATCACACCTGTTAAGTTGTGTGGGGAAGAGCCTTGGGTATTGGCCTGAGCATAGCAATCATGGATCCCTTGGGGAGGAGGGGTCAAAGAGGAGACAATGCCCCTGCTGTCTGATTTCTGGGGTCTTGCCTGGCTCTCTCCCCATTTCCAGTCACTTCACCTGCTCCCTGTATGTGACTGGCACCTCTCTGACTACTGTCCTGGTTGTGGTTCCCAGGTTGGGTTGGATTTTTTATGTACCAGCAGTCTCTTCCTCTACCCCAACCTCCACTGGGTTTACAGGCAGAAGTTATGTGGCTTTATTTACTAGTGCTGGAGCCCTGGGCTGCATGGCCTGGCTTGGGACTGGGCTTGCTAGCTTACAAGATGTCCCCATGATTTTACCCACTACACATGAATGTGGGGCAGCCCCCTCCACCGGCCAGGCTGCTTCACCACTTCTCCACCTCTCTGCACCCAGCTTGCCACTGCCACACTGAGTCCTCTCCTCCTGTCTCCCTGTCTCTGATTCTCCTACCTGTCTGGATGAATACAGGCTCTTTAAATCCTTGATTGTCAGACTTCTGTACAGTCCTGGGTGTTTGGGGGGTGATTTTCTGACAGGTCTCAGTGTTTTTTTTTATTTTTGAGTTAGTTGTATTCCTTCATATGGTTCTGCAGTGAGGCAAAGCATATCTATCATGCCTCCATCTTAACTGGAAGCTTTTGGTTTTTTATTCAATTGTTAAGCTAGGGTAACAGACTTCTATAGCATATCGCTGAAGAAAAACTTCTTAATTTGGCATTACATATTAATAACTGTTAATTATATAACTATAACACTTTATTACTCCATAGCACATATTTTCCCCAGTTATATACAAGGGTGGCACTGCAGGATTTTGAATGCCCCGTGGAAATCCAGACATCTGTTCTTAGCAATTTTGAATGATCGATCTAGGAAAATAGTTAAATTCAGCTATATTTGTTATTAATGAACAGATACTAATTACCAGTGATTGTTTTTATAAGTAATATTCAATATATTTAGAAATGTATTGCATAATTTTTATTGGGATCCATGCACCATTTATTCCTCTTTAGTTTGCCTATTGAATATATTTTTATTTAGGAAAGCTGGGCATGTTTTTTACTTTCCCATTTCTGACTCTTTTGCACTTCTTTGCTCATGATCATTGCATAGGAATAATATTGCTGGGGAGGAGTAATTCTGGAGAAAGAATATTCCAGGGTTTGCAAGTATTTCCTTCCTTCCTTCCTTCCTCTCTTCCTTCCTTCTTTCCTATTAGTTCATACAATGACTGGCTACCTCTTTTCCTTGAGATTTTTGCTTACAGAGTCACTTCCTCAATAACACTTTCCTTAAGTCTAAGAAAAGTACCCAATCACTTCCCCAGAGCCATTTTTGCTTCCACTGAATATATCAAAAATTGTGATATTTTTATTTTTATAAAAAATGTGTTTACAAATTTTCACCCTCACTGGAATCTTTAAGTTCAATGACAGCTACGATAATGTCTGTCTCATCCATCACTGTGCTGTTTGCATTAAGCACTGCTCCTGATGTTTGCATAGGTGTATATTTGAGTATGCATGAACATTTGGATAAATAATGGGTGGACACTTCAAAAATTAATTAATGTGTTTTATTTAGTCTGTTAAACACATGCTATTGAGGACTCTGTTTTCCTGATCTGGTGTTTGATGCTGTGATTTCAAATCTATACCAGATGCAATTCGAGAGAATATCCGAACATGAGGAAAAACAGAGTTATTGATAGATTATGCCAAAGTAAAACTGATTATTTTACTATCTAATCAACTCATTACTTTAAACCCCAAAATAACTGAAGTAGTCTTTTTATTATCAACCTGATGTATCTTTTCTTTTACTCTCAGCCTGAGATTCAGCATAGAATATCCGAAACCATGGGTATATTTTTTCACTTTTGTTTTTATTATTTATGAATATTATTTAGGAAATAGTGTATACCTAAGTCAAATTTCATGTTTAAAGCAAAGAGAAAACATCTATGGAAGATCTTTAAGTAATAATTGTAATTTTTAAAAGGATATAAAGATGTTTATGTATACCTCAAGACAGTTAGTTACCTGTCTTACTTGTTTTACATCAAAGCTTCAAAAATGAAAAAAAGAAAGAAAGAAAAACTGTTAGAAGGTGACTGTGAGAACTTTTCCTCTTTTTAAGTCTTTATTCTTTAAAATAAGAGGCTTGAGGAAATCTCTGTGGCCATTATTAGAGAAAAAAACTGACTTCTGTCTAAATTAGAGTCCGTGAAACAGATTAAAAAGTAACCCTCCAAGTGTCACAAATATTTTATTGGGGACATACCTTATATGGCATGAGATTTTCCTTTCCTTCCAAAAGATCCTGAAGTGAAAGGAAATAGATGCCTACTAACTAATGCAGGAAGAGTACCTTAGGCACATATTTCATGTGATAATTGCTTTTCTTTTGCATTTATGAACTACAGGCAAAAGCGAGAGGAATGTAGCTGGTTTTATTACCCAGAGGAAAAGCAATCACTATGCTTGTCAGGTCCATGAATGAAATTTCTCCCATCCTGGGAAATCTTAAAAAAAAAAATAAAATCATGTTGGTGGCTATCTTGCACTGCACTCAATTAAAGTTGTTAGATTTTTCCCTAAGAAATGTCCGCCATTGCCATTGCCAAGTTATCTGACCTGGTCACATGGAAAATGAGCGTATTCATACTGTACTATCTGCATTTGTTAAAGGCTGAGCTGCATAAAAAGACTGATAAGTATCTCATGGATATTTATTCTAGTTTCAATTGGGGCAAATTATATTCATCCCACAAACTCTTCCACCACAAACTATTCTCTTGCATTGCTTTATTTGCCACTAAAATATAACACCGTACAGAGTTTTATAATTTAGAAGTGTAGATAAAATGCAACTGTTTTTGCATAGGCTGGATGGCAATTTGGAGAAATTTGCTTCATTAAATATTAATGGGAAATTGATACAAATAGAGACTTGCTGTTCTGTTGAGTTTAGAACTGAATTTCTGATTTTAGTTACTGTAAAGAAGAGAGAGGTAGAAGGAGAGAAAGAATGAATGAATGAGATGGTAATCGGGTTTCTGAGATAGTTCTATTTGGAAAGTGTTACATTTCAGAGATTTTACTGCCCTTTTTGTTTTTCAGGATAGGAGGTTAGATTAAAGAAAGGAGTAGTGGATCTAGAAAGGGCAAATTGCCTCATCAGTCATCCACTCCACCTTCAACTACTGTAATAACTCTCACTCCAGTACTCAATCGAAGGCGCAGACGCAAGGCCAAAGTCTAATCCTAAAATACATGGAGAGTAGCATATATATTTTAGACCAAAGAACTTGGAAAGAATTAAAACAAAACTTATTTTTCTAGCCCAATTTATAGAATGAGTTTCTCATGATGTCTTCTTAGGTCAAATCCTCTGTTCGCCAATGCTTGCCTTTTGTGATTGAGTTATCTCTAATTCAGTCGTTTGTATCATATGATGTTTCCTGTTAATCCAAAGAGCTGTGAAAATTGTCAAAGCTATCCAAGGATCATTTCTTGTAGCCTATACACTGTATCTTTCATGCTTCTAAATTTTTATTGAGGGGTGGTGATATCACTTGAAAATGACTTCAATTCCAGTATATGCTATATAGATTTTTACTAGAGATGCCAGCTTGTTGCCTAGAGAGATGCAACAGATTGATTTGTGAATATTCATTGAATATTTGTTAGTAGACTTTTACATTGCTAAAAACTCATCTTCCATGAAAGAACTTTTTATCACTATGTTGTCCACTGATATTTCCAAATAACCCATAGCTCAAGAAATATCCAACATAATTAGTTTTATAACTTTTCCAACTATATTTGGTTTCTATAATATTTCATATTACTCTGACTATATTTCAATTTTTATGCAATAGCTTGCTTATCCAGGTTTTCATTTGTTGAGAGACACAAAGAAGTTTGCACAAATCACATCCTGTCCATATCTGATTGTATTAATCTCGTGAGCAGAGGAAGCAGTAGTGGCCGAAACAGGGCAAGGATGAAAACAGAGAGTTGTTCTTCATCTACATCTCTTCCTTTAAATGAGTGAGTTTATTTGTGTTACTTTTGATTTTTTACTTGAGATTTTCATATAGCTCCATATATGAAATGCAGTTTACATGGAACTGTTTGTTTCATTGTGACTGAAAAAACAACTTCAAGGTGATGTAGCATCAATGGCAAGACAACATAAAAATAGACTTTCTGGGAAGAAACCATCTTAGCAAAAGAATTTCATAATAAAGGCCTACAAATAAATCACTTAACAAAGCATAGACTTTGTTCTGCTTAGGTTTTCCATTTAAAACATTGTATGAAATCCATACAAGTGTTCATGGAAAGAAAGTGAGGCTCCGGCCTCCGGATGAGAAGCGGAGCCACTGCTCAGCAAAGCTCCATTTTGGGGGCAGTAATAGCTCAAATTAAGAATGTGGAGTAACAGCTTAAATCTGGATTCAGAAGATTAACTGCAAATGATCATGACTCTAAGCTTTGCTTATTATTCCTCTTTGCTTCTATACATGTTTTGCATTTTGAAAATCCATAGCAGAGAGTTATAGAAAGGTACCACTGGAATTGTACAATGAGCTACCAAGTTCCGTGTGCTCATTCCAGAGGCAAACACGTTGATATTTCACCTGTGTTTACTTTAATTCTGCAAATATCAAATATGATTTCAAACACTCTTCAAATATGTTTCTTTGCACATTAAGTAGATGTAATTCTGTTTCAAACTTACATTGCACTTAGCTCTCTAACAAAGTAGTTTATTTATTTGTTTTATCTTAAAGACAATCTCTAAATGTTTCTATTGTCCTTATTAAATAGGCTCATGACTACATATGGGGAAAAAGATGGACAGTGCGGTTAAGTAATTTGCCTTCAAAACAGACAAATGCTATTTTAAGATCATACCCCGAGCATATGCTGCCCTTTAGATACTATTTTATTGGAATACCACACGAGTTTGCCTTATAGTATAATCACAGAGACTGGGGCAGAACTCTGTGCTTGCAGCCAGCTTGATGTCGGGTCATTGGGATAATTAACCATATGGGGACAGTAAAAACGCTTTATTTTTTACATAGAATTTATTTTGTACATTGAATTGTGAAAAGAGGAAGGCAAGTAGGTAAGCAAAAGCACCAAAAATGTTTTGTATTTTATACCCCTATTGTATATACCATGTAAAAAGCCTGTGCTATAAATATAAAAGTGTACACAGGTAAAAAAAATGTCGTTATTGGGAGGTCTCCCTATCATTGTAATACCATATCACAGAGCTTCCCCGAAAGGTTGATATTCACAATGAGTATAGTTACTCTTTGTCAAGGGCCATGGAAAAGTTGATATTTTAATTCTGTGGGTACTTGCTCATCCCCACACCCCTCCTCAGATACCCCAAAAGTTATTGATAATCCACGCGGGTTTTTATCACCTGAAGAAAAAGAATGTTCTTTAGCCAGATCGTTGCTCCTTTCCAGCTAGACACTTTCTGGGACTATGAAATATTTCACTTACCTGTTCCATTTCTTCGTATCCTGTTTTACATAGATATCTAGTTTATTCCCTGTGGAAATTATATTGGCATACAAATATTCAGCTGCATGAATTAAGGTGGAAGGCTCACCAGCTTACTTTTTTCTTTAATAGAAACATATGGCTCTGTCCCTAAGCACAGGAGATTAGGCAAATTTGGTTTTTGATGATATTATATACACGCAGACCTAGAGTTCAATATGAAAACAAAATGAGGGAATACCACTAGTGATTGAGATGAGAATATAGAAATTGACCTAGTTTGTAATCAGTGAAAAACAGAATATAAGTTTACCTACTTTTTATTCCAGTAGGCAAGGGAATGTACTCCTTAATTATAAAAGTATATGAACTTGACTGTCTCCAGCATACTTTAAAATTTAAGCTAGGTTTTTGAAAGCCTTGTTACTTTCCTGTTTTTGTATATTTCTGTGTATGTTGAGAACAAATAACATAGACTGATAGCAGTAAGTGCAACATTTCAGGGATTCTGGAACGCCGGAGTACTTTTGTCTCTAATCTTGCCTACTAACGACAGGTACCTCTATTTCTTTTTAATAAAGTCACATGGTAAATTAATGTAAAGAAATGCATAGTAAAAGCCTTATTATGCCCACATTGCACATCTAAGTCTTTTTTAATCTATATAAAAGCAGACTTTTCTCTCTTTAGTTTTAAGAAGGTTAATTCATGGAAATCTCTATTGGACACTTTAAAATCTACAGTTCCTGATAGAGACCGACTTATAGCCCTCTTAATATTAGAGCTGTGCCAGAATGCCCATAAATAATTTCTTCTCTCACACAAACCAGAGTGCGAGGGAATGTGCAGACACTGCAGATTTTTACTGTTTTCTCTGCTTGCATTCATATTACGATAAATGAGAATAGATTTTTAATATCTATTTCTATTACATACATTAACTGAAACTGTAGGGGCACAATTAAAAATTTCCTAAGATTTGAGACACTGGGGAAGTCCGAATGCTTATGTGTGGGCAGAGCATTCAGTACTTTTGCTCTCTCTCTCTCCTTTTTTATTTTTTAAGAATAGCTTAAAATATTCTAGGGATTGCTAAAAGCATAGAGCCTTCAAATACGGTTTCATTACTTTTGTTGTAGCTCTTTCCATTAATATTTCTAGAAAGATAAAGCAATTTCAATGAAAACACTGAGCTAAGAGAAAAATTAAGCCAAACTGACATGGGCATGAGCAGGTAGAGTGCACTTCTTGGCATTGCTTCTTTTCCGGTAGAGAATTAACATGAAAATGCACTGTACAACTGAATTATAATAAGCTGTATTTTTATCCACAATCAAGGCATATCTAATATTTAGAACAATATAGTTTTTCATGAATGCCAACTTGCCCATGTCTAAATTGACTTCTTTATAATGGAAGAGTTTAAAGATGTACCTTTGCACACCATACACATTTTGGTGGGATATATTGAATATACCTGACATTGCCAATATCTAGCAATGCACATTATAGATACTTGCCAAAAGAAATTAGAAAATCAATGACAAAGTGAGAATGTGGTTTCTGAAGACTTAAATTAATGGAATTCTACTAGAGACATAAAAGTTGTTTTACTGCTGTTCACATCTGTTGCATCCTGCAAAAAAGGAAATTGTTATATGAAGAGCTGATGCTTGCACCACTGACTCTTCCTGATTTGTGCTGATGATAGCTGAAACTGCAGTCCTGGCAACTTCCACTGCGCATCGTCGCCAGCAAGGTGGGGGACACGTCCCTGCGTTCAATTAGACTTCAGTGCAAAAAGCTGTTTTGTTTGACAGAAGTACCCTTTCTGGTCTAATTGGTAGAAATGCAACTGCTACAAAAGTTATTCCAGTACGATTTTAAAACATTACTAAAGGAACGCTACCTTCAAAAACAGTAATTTTTATGAAGCTTCCTCAAATTGGGGAAAATCATAAATATCATGTGAAAATTAAGGCTAGTCAAGGTGAGGAAAAAATTCTGGTCAGGGCCTCAAATTCATGATGAAGGAACATAATAAAATGTTCTACAAACCTTGACTTTACAACCAATTCTAGCTCACACAAATTATCTTCCTTTCCTTGTTCTTTTTCCTTTATTTTTTACTTTCTTTTTTTATTTTACCAAAAGTTGCTAATCTGTTATCTTCTTAAGAATAAAAGTAGTGTTACTGTCAGAAATGAGCTAAAGCCATTTACGTATGTTATATTAATTGACACTTTATTCTATGGCTTAGATATTATTGTTATTTCCAACATACAGATAAGGAAACTGAGGCTTAAAAAGATTAAATAAATTGTTTCAGTAATCCACTAATTGGCATAGAGCTAGGATATCAATTAAGTCTCCAGACAAAACCTTGAAGCATCAGTGGTACAAAGGAAAAGAGTAAATACAGAGAAAAGATAAGATTAAGTCTTGACAGGATGTAGGGACCCTATAAAGAAGGATGTGAAGAAAAAGAGCAGACCAGAGTGACTCCCATCTCTAGGAATTTCTGTAACAAGACAAAGATCATAGAAAGAGGAGAAGTTTCTGTAAAATGAGGAATTAAGAATGAGACTTCTTTGAGATAGCCAAATTCTCACCTGGAGGTCATGTGAGGCCCCTGACCTTAAGGTATAGATAAGAGGTAAATTAAATGTATGTGGTAGTTAGGGCTGTGGTGATGGATGAGATCATTAAGCAACAAAAATAAAAAATAATAATAAACAAACAAATGTGTGCAAAGAGGCTTCAGTAAAGTAGGAAAAGAACCAGCAAAGATATTGAGAATAAATGACTGTAGTGGCAGGAAAGAATCAATGCTCTGGAAATTAAGAAATGAGACTTTAAAAGGGAATGGTTACTAGTATTAAATGCCACAGAGAGTCAAGTAAAATAAAGGTTAAGATTGAAAAGAAGCTATCCAATTTAAATATCCCCAGCTTATTAGATAATTTTGGGTGAATTAGGAGATTTTCAGGATAGAAAAAAGAATAAATGAAATAAACTGAGCAATTAAAAATAGTGAGACTACACTCTTAGCCAGTCTGGACAGAGAGAGGGGAATGTAAGGATGATAGATGGAAGAATGTCTTCTTGTATCACCATGAAGCCTTCTTGGAAGGAAAACATAAGGAGGATGAATTTGAAAGTTTAAGTCCCAGAACCTGAGCAACAAGTTACTCATTTCAACCACTTGAAATATAGGTACTGTTTTTATTTCTGCTTGAGATTGTTATCAATTAGTCCATTTGGAGGAAGCTGACTTTTTTTGTAAAAAATGTTTTTTTATTGTTGTTCAAGTACAGTTGTCTTGATTTCCCTCCCTTACACCCCCTCCTACCCTCCCTTCCTCCCACCCTGGAACCTCCCCACTTTGGCTTTGTCCACGTGTCCTTTATACATGTTCCTTGACAGCCCTTCCCCTATTTTCCCCTACATCTTCTCACCTATAAGTGGAACCTAATCAAGAAAACAAACGAAGAAGCTTATCCTGACAACAAACAAATTTAAAACCTAACAGATAATGTTCCTAGATTGGACACAAAAATAATTCAGGATGGAATTCATAAACATGCTATGCTAAAAAATGTTAATGGTAATCCTCGGCAACATAAAAAATGAAACACTGTGAGAAAAGATAGAAACAAAAGCATCAAGGAGTAGTGTAGACTCCTCCCAAGTTATAAGAAGTTTTCAAAATGAGGAAGAACTAGCCCTTCAATTTCTAATGAACCAATACTGCGGTTTTGCAGTCCTGAGGAGGTTGAGAGAAGCACGTGGCTAACCTCAGGGAGGAAAGATTGCTAGTGGTGTTGATACCAAAGGAAGATGGATGTAGACATTTTTCTGGGGTGAGATAACCGGTGAGTGGGAGTGTTTGCTTGGCAGACAGAGGCCATCCTCGAGTCCATCAATCCTCTTTTAATAATTTGTTCATTAGTTTTTACTTTTAACAAGTGAATTTGCACATAGTAAGAAGTGTCAAGTATTTCTATACATCTATTCTGAAAAACAGCATTTCACTGCCATTTTTTCTCAACAGCCATTGCTTCTGTTCCTTTTAGCAGTGTCTCCAGATAATGGCTTTCTATTACTAGATTTTTGGGTGTGTTGGTTTGTTTTTATTTGGGGGCATTGTGGAAAATAAGTGCTTAGCCCATTGTTCTCTCGCATTTTCTTTACTCTTTTATTTATTTATTTTTTGAAGCAAATTTTGCTTTCTCTTTTGCTTAGTTTTCATATCTGCATGTCTCTAATTCAATAGAAGTGTTCGCCTATTGCTTATTACCTATGTCATCTCTTGCAACATTTCCGTGCACCAGATATGCTATCAATTCACTGTGGTGAAAAAGTCTCTTGTAGAATCATCTCACCTATTGCAATCCGGATGCCCCC
>PVKM010028445.1:0-18280 GCA_004027735.1 Carollia perspicillata
GAGCAGTGGGGATTCTTGTAGACGGCTTATAGGAGTGAAAATTGATGCAGCCATATCCCGAGAATGTGCCACATATGTGCAAAAGGAAATATGTATACAGATATTCATTTAGCATTTATTTCCTGTAGTAAAAAATTAAATTACAGAAACACTGGATGTCCACCAGTAAGAGAATGGATTAACTCTGGTATATACAATAATTTACTATATATATACGAATCAACTAGAACTATCTGTAGCTTGCAGAAGAATGTACATTTTCTAAAACCATTTATTTAAGATGATTAAATGCTCACATGTATGTAACAGTGAAATGCTCAGCCTCTGACTCTGTCTTAATTCTAGCCTGCATTTACCCATGGCCTAGCAAACACCTGTTGCTATAGGGGTGCTAGTCATTGGAGGAATTCTGCCTGAGGCTTCAGTTTTTGGAAGAATAGTCCCTGTCAGAAAGTACTGCTCCTAAAGAGGTGGGGAAATATGTACAACATAATGTCTGTTTATCAAAGATTTGCAGGAGCCTCAAGGCTGGACGCAGATCATCAAGGGACAGAGATTTAGAGATTGTGTGCTCCTGTCTGGATCCTGCGCTGCGTGTGCCCAGATGTCCGGGATCATCAATCACCTTTTGTCTCTCCCATGTGTTCCGTCCCTTGATTTAAGAGAACTTTGATTTAAGCCTGAACTTGGGGCTTGGGGAAGATGGATTTGAGAAACCTGTAAGGCCACTATATTCTCAACTGGATACCTTCTCGATCAGTAAACCTTTTCTTACTCCAAACTCTGACATTTTGAATATTGGCCTTTTGAAGTGTCAGGTACATGAGCTTTTGGACCAGTAATGTTACCAAACCAAAGTGGGATTTGGCTGCCTGCCACCACCAAAAGGCAAATTCTAGAGGCAGAGGGTGGTGAAAAGTGGAAAAGGGTTTTATTCTAATGCCAAATGATGGGGGAGAATGGGGAACTCCCCGTCTCAAAGCTGATCTCTGCAAAACCCAGACAAAATTCAGCTGTCTTAAGCAAGACCAAACCAAAGGCAGTGCCCAGAATTCCTGTTCTTATCTTTAAAGAAGTGTCCTTTGGAACCCAAGGTGGCTGCTAAGTGGCCATCCAGGTAGCCATCCAGGTAGCTTAGCTTGTTCCCAGCTTCTGTCTGCCTTCAGGCTTCCCCCCGGAGGCTTCATGTGGAGCCAGCACCACCATTGCCCACGCAGCTTCTAGGGCCGGAAGGTCCCACGCTCCTGGGCCAGAGAGTGCACAAAGGCACCAGCAAATGTTCCACCAGGTCAGCACTGAGCACCAGTTCAGCAAGACAGTGCGACTCCCACCTGGAGGCTGTGGGTCATGCAACTGCCAAGGTCACGTGGCCAATGGAGAGAACGGGCCAGCACACCACCTGAGTGCAGGTCCTGAGCAGCGAGCCATGAGCAAGAAAGAGATTTCTTTGTTCTCCTAGGTTTATGGCATAGTTCAGACCAGGTGCTTTCTCAGAATGACCAATTAACTTCCCAAACTTTCGCATGCTTTGGGTGGGTCCACCTCCGCACCAATCCCTTCTTTCCCCTGGCTAGACTGACAGGACTATTTGTTCCAGACCCATCCCCCACCACCATTTAACCTCTATTGCACATGTGCCTGCCTTCCCCAGCTCCTCCCCCAATCTGGTACTTGAAGCAGGGAAGGAAGGCTTTTCCCCCTCATATTCAATTATCTTGCTAGTTTTTAACGTGCTCAGTGTAAGAACTTCCTCCTGCTGCCATCTTGCTGGGGGCAGGGGAGCATGCTCAGTGCAGTGTGGAAGTGCTGCAGAGCTCAACGTCCTTGCGGTGGCCCTGGGTGGTCTGCAGAGGTATTGTCTAGCTGCCCACATTGCCCTCAGGGCCTCGAGGAGCCCAGGTTTTATCCCGGTTGCCTAGCTCCATCTCCCCTGGTGGCCCTTCCTATTTCCTGCCCTCAGCTCACCCCCAGCTGTTCAGACAGACTGTCTGTTGGCGTCAGTAACACACATACGCGAAAACCCTAGTACACCGCGACAATGGTCACAAACTCCTTTCTTCCATCAGGAGTAGAGTCTGTTTCTCCATCTTTTGAATCTGGGTTGGCAATGTGAGTTGCCGAAGGGATGTTTGTAAATATGGGACAGGTTGAAGCTTGAAAAGTATGTGTGCAGTAGGGCTTGCTTTCTTGACACTCTTGGACACCCCTGCCAGAAGGTGAAACGCACTTTGCCTCATTGCTTCCACTGCTGGAGCCAACAGCCAGCCAACTTTTAGGAGAAAGCCACTCAGATAACTGATGGCTGGCCATGAGCGTGTCTGAGCCCAGCTGAAACCAGAACTGGCCAGCTAAGGCTAGCCTAGATTGCAGACTTAGAGAATTGGGAACTAAATAAAGCTAAGTAAATGCTAGTTGCTTTAAGCACTGAGTTTTGGGTTGGTGTGTTATGCAGCAAAAGCTAAATGACACAAAATATATTAAGTGTTCAAACATGCTGGGAAAAAAAGCAAAACATGCTAGAGAAGGGTACTTACTAACTTACAGATGGTATGGGAACAAAAATGTCTACCATATTATTTTCTGTTTGTTTGAGATATTTGACAACTAAAAAATATGGAAAATTACCTTGACGAGCCAGTGGAAAATGAAGAAATAAGAACAGGAAAATGCCTTCAAATGGTTTAGTTGTGAAGGGGAGGAGATAGGGCCTTGGGAGTCGTTGAGAGTGTGTAAATACCAATGGGAAGAACCTGGTAGAATGGGAGAGGTTGAAAGGATTGTGGGGAGGGCATAGTTAATTGGTGATGCCAGGTTCCTGGTCACGCAAAGCAGGGTAATGGTATGGTGAGCACAGGATGAGAGATCAACGTCACAGGCAGGAGGGGTGCTTTTTCCTTGTGGCAGGAGGAGAATGGATGTGGATACAGGTAATTTGTAGTTTTGCTGGCAGGAAGTTGGAGTTGCTTTCTGATGGCATCCCTTTCCTCCCTGCATTACTAAGCAAGATCATCTGTTTGAAATGGTCAGGTCTAGTTTGGAGACAATTTGTAAAGCCCTTGGGAGAATGCTAGGATGACTTGCCTAAGTGTGATATTGTGATTTGTGATAAGAAATACATGTTCGTTCTTCATCCCTGTTCCTGTCACAGAGCTCCTGAAACCCTTGTAATTTCTCAGGTTATAAGACAGATAAAGGTATCTTGATATTCATAACAAAACCCTTGTGTCCACACCTGGACATACGTGAATAAGTGACTTGTTGATCCGAAGGGTGGGGCTGGTTGCCAGGGGAATCAGCCCTGGGATTGGAGAGCTGAACTTTAAGTTCCACCCTCTGAGGAGGGGAGAAGGACTGCAGGTTGAATTGATTTCTGATGGCCAATGATTTGATCAGTCGTGTCTGTTTAGTAACACTCCCATAAGAACCAAAAGGGCGGGGCTTGGAGACCTCTAAGATGTGCAGACCTGGAGATTGGGGAAGGGTGGGGCACTCAGAGGGCTTGGAAGCTCTGTACCCTCCTACCATGTGAATCTCCTGCCCTGTGAATCGATTCCATCTGGCTGTTCCTGGTGATCTAGTAAATGAAATATTCCTCTGACTTCTGTAAGTCACTCTAGCAAATTAGTCAAACAAGAGGAGAAGGTGTGGGGACTTCCAATCTATAGCTACTTGGTCAGAAGCCCAGGTGACAACCTGGGCTTTTGACTGGCCTCTGAAGTGCAGGGGTAGGGGACATGGCAGTCCTGTAATCAGGTAGCGTGGGGTCTGGCCACTTGTTGCCAAGTACAACAAGAAGATTTGTGGGGAAGGAAGTAGGTTTTTATTAATAGGATTCCTAATTTTAGAGGGCTGGGAACATTCCTGTTCTGAGACAACTGAGACAACCTCTCCTGCAAAGCACAGAAAACCAGCCACCCCCCCGCAAGGGGCTTAAAGTTGAAATCCATGTCCAGAAGTTCCCCATTATTGCATATTTGTAGCTCAAGGTTGTTATTCAAATGGATCTCTGTCTCTCTTGTGCCAGAGTCACCATTGTCTTGCAGCCTCTGTCTCTCTTTCCCCCTCTCAGGCTCTGAGGTGCACTGCCAAATCACTCCAGGTGGTCATGCAGGGGAAGATCCATCTGCAAGGAACTTCCCAGCTCATACCTCCATGTGCTGCTTACAGGGTGAGAGAGTGGAAGCAGTCCAGGGCCTGTGTGCTGTGCTGCACTGGGTCATTAGCATCCCAAAGGCTGGAGCCTCGTGAGGCATGCATCCCAGGGTGGGACCCTGCCTCTGGGAGCTGGCTTCCAACCATGTAGGGCCTAAGCCCTCAGCAATCCCAGTGTGTGCCACTCCTGCCTGTGTGGGGCAAAGCAAGAGAGAGGCTTCTGTCCGCCTACTGTTTAAAAGTCCTCTCCCAGAATCCTATGTGCTCCAGCAGCCAGTGGGAGCGTTCAGCTTTCCGACACTATGGGCCAGTGTTGGCCCTGATTGCCTTTGCCCCTCTTCTGGCTGCCATGTTCCATAAAGGGGCAGAGTCTCCAGTCACTCATACTCTGTACAAGCTCCCCTCGGCCAAGTCCTGAGCTGCCCTGCTGCCTGAGCAGTCTCCCTCCTCCCTCCTCGGGAGGGCAAGGTGCTTTTAATCTTCAGTTCCACCTTGGGCTTTTCTCCTTGCCTTCTGCCTTCTCCAGAGATTTGGCCTGATCCCTCCATTACAGTCCCACGGGCCTGAGTCCTTAATCTGTGGAATCTGCTGCTGTCTCCAGGTAGGTAGTGTCAGAATTGAGTTGAATTGTAGGCTATCCAGCTGGTGTCAGAGAATTGCTTGGTGGTGTGGGAATAACACACACAAGGAAATTGGCGTCAGAACTCTACTGGGATAACATAGGATTGCTGAACATCATTGGCAGTCCAGTTGAGTTAGAACCACTTTCCCTAGGCATCTGTCTGTCTTTCTGTATCAGTCCTCAGCACCCCTAAAAAAGGTCTAGAGAAGTGGAGAGTTGGATTTATTTAGAGTTGGAGTTTTGTCTGGCAGGTAGGGCAGTAGCCAAGTGATGCACCATGGGGTCTAAGTTGGGTAAGCAGTAAAGTGAAGACAGATAAGGGTAGGATTAAGGGCTGTTGTTTTATGGTCTCAGAGCTGCCTTTATTTACCTGTTGTCTCCCACATAAGACTGTAAGCTCTTTAAAAATAAGAATCTTTTTATTCATCGTTGTTATCTTATAGCATCCTGCATAATATCCAACTCATAATGAGTTTTCCGTAAATTTTGTTGGATTAAGTAAGTGGTTTAAAATTCTGTTCCTTGAAGGTCATGGTTAAATTCTCCTGCAGCTTTTTCCAGGCAAAACAAATCCTGTTCTTAATTTTTTCTCATTGGTTCTAATTGCTCTAATTTTTGTTTTCTATTCAGAACCTTCTTGAAGAAATGGGGAGATGTTGGTTAAAGGATATAAATTTCTAGTTATAAGATGAGTATATTCTAGGGGTCTAATGTACAGCAGTTAACAATAATGTGTGATGGAGTCGAAACTTACTACGAGAGTAGATCTCAAATGTTCTCACCGCACATACACACAGTAATTGTTTGAGGAGACGGGTATATTCACTAACCTTATTGTGGGAATCATTTCCCAATATGTATCAAATCATTGTTGTGCAGTGTACACCTTAAACTCACACACTGGTACATGTCAATTATATCTCAGTAAAACTGGAAAAATAAAGGTTCTTTCCTATGTATGCTGGGCAAGTTCTTTCTGGTGAACAGTCTTTCCTATTGAAGACTTTGTTTGAATGATCATGTCTGATTTGTTCTCTAGCCACTTTAATCCAGGAGATGAATTCTGACGACCCAGCTGTACAAGAGAAAGCTATCCTCAAGACAGAAAAGAGACTGCTCATCACAGAGGAAGACCAAGAGGAGGACGGATGCAGGACTACCTTGAACAAGACCATGATCAGTCCCTCACAAGCTCCTGCAAAGGTTCCCTTTCCTGTTGTGAACTTACATAAATCGATACAGTGAGGGGGTCTGTCCTGAAGCAAAGGAAGTAGTAGTTTAATCTCAAACTGGTGAGGCTGAAATACTTTTGATTTTTTTAGATTAAGTAGATTTATTTTCCACAAGGAAATACAAACTCTGATTTTTTTTACTTGCTCCTCTGGGTCATCTTTAAACAACTATTTGAGTTTGTTTTAATGACAGTTTGGCCTCTCCAACCCCTAAGCTTGTGACCATATTTAAGCTATACAGTTAGGATATATTCTACTAACTTATATTTCCAACTCATACAGCCCCAGCCGGGTCCCTTGATCTGGTCACACCAGTGTCTGTAGACTTAGTCCCATGACAATGGTGCCCACAGTCAGATCTCCCAATTTGAAGCAGCTTCCCTGAATTTCGGGCCCTTCAGTAGTGATGGTTAAAGAAATGATTCTACTCCCCACGTGTAACCGATGCCTTCTTGGTTTGTATACTTATAAATCAGAGTTGTTTCTGAAATTTGTTTCTTTGTTTTTATGATAACCTGTGCACCTTGCAGAATGCAGATGAAATAAACTCAGGTAAGGACAGCATCTCTCTTCCCAACGTGCATTGTTTTTTAGGATCAGTGTTTGTTTGTTTTAATTTATTGATTTGAGAGAGAGATCGATTTGCTCCACCCATCCATGCATTCCTTGGTTGCTTCTTGTATGTGCCCCACTGAGGATCAGACCCACGACGCTCTGACCAGCTGAGCTACCTGGCCTGGGCAGGATCAGTATTTAGCCCAGACTCTCAGATCATAGCCTCTGGGTTTACAACAACTCGTGAACAGAAACCTACCGATGACTCAATGCTGTTCCTGGCTGTCAAAGGGAACAGCCCTCGGAGGTTTTTCTCTCTTTTCTCCTGGCCAATCTTTTGTGTAAACTGAATTCAGCTATTCTGAATCTCCCACTGTACTCTTAGCTGCTCAAGGGGTCCAGATAGTTTCTCTGTTGCTCTGCTCAAAAGCTCATTGTGCTAAATGGAACAAAAAATCAGTCTTCAGGGAAAAACTCTTTTTAAAAGCATAATTCAAATTTAAAGCACTGACATAGCCATCATGTATAATAATGTCACACAGATTACCATGTCGAATTAAGATGTCATTTCAGGCGTGTGTGTGTGTGCGCGCGTGTGCGTGAGAAGTGTGGCTCTAAAGCTTTAAAGTAGCTTTCTTCTGAATATGAGACAACTGATTTAAGTATTGGATTTTTTCTTTTTGATATTTGAAATTACTCTGCTTGCAGAGGCCTTCTTGGCATCCGTGGAGAAGGATGCAAAGGAACGTGCCAAGAGAAGAAGGGAAAACAGAGTCTTAGCAGACGGTAATTGTCGGTCTTCGCTTTTCGATAGCTGGGATGGTCGGTGCTCGAATGAGCACACGAGCCTTTCTGCAGATGTTTGAGGACGTCAAGATTCCCATGGGTGGGGTCATGGTGGGCTGAGGCAGTGGGACCTGGCCAGGTAGAAACCGCCTGCCCCTGACGTGATGAAAAGGGCACAGGGCAGAGCTGTCAGTCAGCCTCTATAGTCCAGCCGCTTTCTAAAGCATATGGACGGACTTAGCAGGTCAAATTGAGCAGGACCAAACAATATCTGGGGCTTAGGGAGGGATGGGAATGAGGTACCACTGCCTAGCCTGAGGCATAGATGAAGAAGTGAAAAAGAAAAAGGAAACAAGAAAACAAAGACATGAGAAGGTGGAGAAATGAAAACAAAGACAGGTTGTGTATGTGGCAGGGGGCGTACATGGCAGAGAAGGCTCTCGGTGTTGACTTTTGGACTCTCCAGGGGCATGTGAGCTGCAGATCTGAATGATACCATACTTGCTAGAAAATTCGTTGTTTGACCTCTTTTATGAAACATTGACTCTGTAGACTCGGTCTCTGGCAAACTTGGAGTGGTTCTCAGCCTTGAGGCAGGTAACATTTACTTTTTCTGAGAAGCAGCTTAGACGACTTGGGGTGAATTTGGAGAAAAAATCCTAAAAGTAACCAATCCTGACATGTCTGCAGAGAGAAACGAGTGAAAAGTCCCATTTGGGTTGATGCAAGCTGTGGCCTTCAAAGTCGGGCTGGAAAATCGGGAATAAAGTCTGCAAGAATTTTCTACTGAGTGGGGAGAGCTCATTGGTGTAACTCTTATTCTCATAGCCCTGAAAGAAAAGGGGAACGAAGCCTTTGTCAGAGGCAATTATGAGACGGCCATCCTCTGCTACAGTGAGGGTCTGGAGAAGCTGAAGGACATGAAAGTGCTGTACACCAACCGAGCCCAGGTCAGCGAGCCAAGAATGTGTCCACAGGGTTTTCTCAGGGGACAGAGCCACTCGGCTGGGGAAACAGAACGATGAGACTGGGTGGTACCAGTGGTGTGATGATAACTGGCTCTGGTTGGAGTGTGGGGGAACCTGATTCGTATGCAGCATTTGCCAGTTTCCATGGTGTGAATAGTCTCACCATGGTCCAGTTCAAGTTACCAACTTGCAATCTTCTGAGGAGGACTTGGGAAGAGCTACACACAGTCAGTTCTCTCCTTAGTGTAAGTCAGCTCCAGTGCACCGCTGATGGTAACCAGGCATTTTCCCGTGTGTTTAAAGGAGAAAACTAGTGGAATAAAGTGGCCTGTGAGGCCCTGGGACTCCGCCACCGCTGGATTTGTCCAGCCTCTTTTCTCATGGTAATCTGAACGTCGGAGGGCTCCTCTTCGGTTAGTTTCTCACTCATCCTCTCAGTCCTTGGATTAAGAGTCTGCTGCATCTGGAGTAGACTGGATAGCTGATAGCCTAGAGCCAGTCCTGAGTTTCTGAAATCCCTGCTGCCTCAGTTGTTGTTTTTTATCACAGGTGAGCTCAGTTTCCTGAAATGCGAGGTAAAACTGTCACCCAGATGTTGATTATCTACTACTTAGTTGAAGGGACAAGGTCGATAATTCTCAGTTGAAACAAAAATGCCACCTGTGGCGTTACCTTTGACAAGTACCTGAGTTGGTGTGTGGTGGAACGCTGCTGCTCAGGCCTGGGAAACGGATGGGTCCGTGGGTGTGGTTGTCTGATGGTCAGTGTGTATCAGCAGGGCCTGTGTGAGAGCGCCATTTACAAGAGGAAGAGCCCTCGTCAGCCCCAGTTTCTGTAACTCAAGGTCAAGAATGTCCTGCTGTGGTGTGCTGAGGCCTTAGGAGGCCAAAAAGTTTGGGAAGTGACTGCAGTTGGATGATAGATGCGCCCAAGCACACTATTATCTCATCAGTTGGGCAGCCGAAGTTGGACTAGAGTTGAGATGTCACTTAACCACAGCCCGTTTGTGGAGAAAATTTGCTATAAAGAAGCAGCTGGTAAACAAAACGGCCAAAGATTGATTTAGCAGTGAACACTTTACCACCCTAGCAAGATCATAAACTTTTTTAGAGCAAAAACTGCCATGTGCTTGTCCCCTAACGCCTGTTGTGTAGCAGCTGTTCCACAAATCCCTGGTAAATTATGTAACGCTGGATGCACAGGAAGTCCATTTGGGCATTAGGTTTCTGTCGACACTTCAAAAGAAACACTTAAACACAATTAATATAATAATTATAGTTCCTTTCTATTTATCACTAAATGCAGTGATAAAGTACTTTATCACTGAAACATTTACCTACTGATTCTCATTCAGTCTTGTTACTTTGAAGTTATTTGAAAGTAGTAAAGTCGAATTGCTTTTCAAATATTACATAATTCAGACATATCTAATTCAGATGGTCTGTACCCTGATTTATATAAATTAATTACATTTTTACTGTACTCAAGTTTAAACAGCACTTTGATTACTTCTGGAGAACCACATTAAGAATGAATGTAGATAAAAATAAGTAAAAGCAGTGAAAGCTCTGGGGAAGCAGTTCCTCCCGCCTTCCCAAGAGAAAGCTTATTTGGAGACAAATGCAAAATGCACTGCCTGGTGTTACAAGTCATTTAAATCACTGACTATTTTTTAAAAATTTTTTTTAATTTTAATTGTTGTTCAAGTACAGTTTTCTGTCTTTTACTCCCATCCCATTCCACCCCCCCAGTGCTCCCCACCTCCCTCCCATTTCCACACCCCTTAGCTTTTGTCCATGTGTCCTTCATACTTGTTCCTATAATCCCTTCCCCTTTTCCCCTGAAATTCCCTCCCCTCTCCCCTCTGGTTACTGTCAGCCTGTTCTCTATTTCAGTGTCTTTGGTTATGTTTTGCTTGTTTGTTTATTTAGTTGTTTAGGTTCCTGTTAAAGGTGAGATCATATGGTATTTGTCTTTCAACATCTGGCTTATTTCACTCAGCATAATGCTTTCTAGTTCCATCCATGCTGTTGCATAGGGTAGGGGCTCCTTCTTTCTTTCTGCTGCATAGAATTCCATTGTGTATATGTACTACAGTTTTTTGATCCATTCATTTACTGATGGACACAGGTTGCTTCCAACACTTGGCTATTGTAACTTTTGCTGCTATGAACATTGGGGTGCATAGGTTCTTTTGGAATGGTGTTTCAGGGTTCTTGGGATATAATCCCAGCAGTGGAATTGCCAGGTCAAAAGGCAGTTCCATTTTTAGTTTTCTGAGGAAATTCCATACTATTTTCCATAGTGGTTGTACAATCATTGACTATTTTTAAAATGCCTCCCTGTTTGCATGCAGTGTTCAGAAACACTTAATGAGGACCCTGTGAATAGAGTGTTTTTTCTTGCTGGAGAGAAAACCTGCCCTTTCGTCACTTTGTTTTCCCCCTGGAGCTAATGTGACGATCAATAGATTGCTGGTGTAATTTAGATAAATCACTTGGAAAAAGTAGTTCTTAAAATATGGAAAAGCAGAAGAGAATGGGGAAGTTACAGAGTGTTGAATTCAGGCTTTAAAGAGAACAACAGAAAAAAAGAAAAGAAAAAGGTGGTAGAGAAATTGTTTAAGCCCATTTAAATCTTTTCAGAGTCTATATGTATCCCAAATAGCAATGTCATGAAATCATGGCTACAGTTGTCTAGAAGGATGCTAACTTACCTCTCACATCCTCTGACTTTCAAATGCAACCCCCAACCCTGGAGGAAAGGATGGTTCCTTACAGAACAGAAAGCTCAACGTTGTCCACTTCAGTTAGTACAGAATCCAAGTTACTGAAAGCACTACATAGCAGCTTCTTTTCTCGGGATGCAAGGAGGCGCACTGCGGGAATTCATTAGCTGGCTATTGCCTGTTCCCTCCTCACTTCGGCTGAATGCTGGCATTCTGTGTGGGTTATAACACTGACTCCATGATTGGCTTGACCATGGAAATATCTCATCAGATTTATTGATAAGAATGTGACAGTGCCCAGGGACAGTTCTGATTATAGGCACACCTACCTGGAGTATGGGCTGAACTAGCGGTGACTGACAGGACTCTGGGAAATCACTTTTTCTCCTGGTGCCTGGTTTTCCTTTCTTGTAACAGGGTGATCACTGCTGCTTGTAAGGAACTTTCCAGAAGATGAGCACTTAAAGTCTACTTAGTGAAACTTGATAAGAATTTGTTGACCACCTGTTGTGTCCAGTAATTAATACAGAGGGTACAATAGCCATTGTGCTTGCTGTTAGCCTTTCATTTGTTTACACGCTACTAATTCTTTGAAACTCTGTGTGAACTAAATTTGGTTTAGTTTGAGTGGATCACAGAATTCTGAGTCAGTTCTTGATTTTCCAGATTTTCCGCAGTTCTAGGGGGCCCCAAGAGAGTACCAAGGGCTCATTGTGATGGCCTAACTCTTCAATGTCAGCTCATTTCTTGTATCTCTTTCTTCTTGCCATGCTTATGATGAAAGACGAACTTTACCTTTTTTGGGTAACATCCTTATTGAAGCACAGTCATCATAGAATTCACCCATTTAAAATACACAGCTCACTGGTGTTTAGTGTGTCCACGGAGTTGTGCAGCCCCTCAACATTTTCATCATCCCAGAAGGAAACCCTTTAAGCAGCTCCCCTGCAACCCCGCTCCTAGCCCCAGGCAGCTACTAATCTACGGCATGTCCAGTTTCTGCAGTTTATGCAAAATGATGTATAATGAAACCAGTCTACCACAGGGTAATTGATTTAAATAACTTAAGTTCCTACGGCATCTCACCAATATGACAAAATGACACCGAACACAATTATGTTATTCAAAGCCTGGCTGTACCTTTTATTCCTGTATATCTGCAAATCTGGGCATTTTTTTAAATTTTATTTTATTTTATTTTATTTATCTTTAGATGGAAAGGGAAGAAGAGAGGGAGAGAAATATCAATGTATGGTTGCCTCTCGTGCGTCCCCTGCTGGGAACTGGCCTGCAACCCAGGCATGTGCCCTGACTGGGAATCGAACCGCGGTTGTTTGGTTCCCAGGCCCCTGCTCAATCCACTGAGCCACACCAGCCAGGGCAAATCTGGGCATTTTATATAAGTGAAATCACATAATATTTTACCTATTGTGTCTGGCTTCTTTTATTTAACATAGTCTTTTCAAGGTTCATCCATGTCGTAATGTGTATCAGTAGTTCATTCCTTTTTATTTCTGAGCAATATACTATTATATTGGATATACCACATTTTATTTATCTATCCATCAACTGATGGGTATTTGGATTGTTTCTGCTTCTTCACTAATACTGCTACAGACATTGGTGTCCAGTTTCTTTGTGAATATGTTTACGGTCCTCTTGGGCATATACCCAGGAGGACCACTACTAGATCATGTGGTAGCTGCTCCTAACTGCTGCAATAGGTAACGCTTAGTCTTTTGAGGAACTGATGTCCTCCAAAATGGTTGTATCATCTTACATTCCCACCAGCTATATGTGAGGGCTCCAGTTTTCTTACATTGTCACCAATACGTGTTACTCTGTCTTTGTTCCCGTTATCATTTGGTTTCCTCCTAGAATATTCACAGGGGTGCAGACTCTAGAAGCTAGCTCTTCCCGTGTAGACGTGTTTAGTGTGCTGTGTGCTATCTTTTGCTGCTCCAGACCCTGCTCTGCCCTGTGCCCTGAGGAATGAACTCCGTGGACTGGCCCCTTAACTTCCCTGCTTTATAGCTTCCATTTGGGTTCAGCCAGTGAGGTCAGAAGGAAGGAGGACAGTGGCGTCGGGGTGTTCATGCTCCCAGCTTTGGCTGTAATCAGAGCCACAGCTCCCATTAGGCAGCACTTTTCACAGAGCCGCCCTCTTCTGCTTTGTTCGTTGCTCCTCCTCCTGCCCCTGCAGCTCTAGCAATAGTGATGGCTGTCCACCGTTGCTAGCCCTAGGGTTCTGGTACATTCCTGCTGGTCTTCTTAAGCCCTGCCTTCACCTTGTAAATAGTCCCTTTATTAAACTTTCCTCGTTACCTGAGCATGAGTATGCTGTCTGTGACCTGCTGGGACCCTGACTGGTACTGGTAGGGACCAGTTACTTCTCATCACCATAGGACTGCTCTTTCTGTGTTAAATAAAGACTGTTTGCTACTGAGTTGTATGTGCATATCAGCTGTTTGTGTCATTACAGGCCTACATAAAACTTGGGGATTACCAGAAGGCGGTAGTGGACTGTGACTGGGCTCTGAAGGTAAGAAGGTATTTCCTCTTCCACATGATGGAGCTGGGCTTGCTCAGGCCAGATGCTTCGGTCCTGAAGTGACTAGAGAGGAGCTGCTGGTGTGTCATGGTGGGAAAGGGTGTGGGCCCTGTATGCAGAGCCTCGATTCTTCATCTATAAAATGGACAGAATAGAATTGTTTCAGGGTTATGACAATATACATAAAATATATGCTTCTTAGTCAGTACTCCAGAGAAGCTGCTGTTGCAACAGCTTATCCTTTGCTATTGTGTTATCAGAACTTTGTTTCATGTGATAATGGTAATGCCTCCTTCTCTTTCTAGAGCCAATGGGAGCCTGTTTCTGCAAGATCATTCTTTCTTATCAGTTTGTGCTTTTCCCCTCTAGCTCTAATAACTTGGAGATGTGGTATAGCATCCCCTATTTGTAGAGAATGCTACAAAATTATTGTAGAAAAAAGAATTCCTATTGGTCAGCCTGGATACTAGTCAGGCCTCGGGCAGATAGCATAATATTGTGCTTGGTATTTACCAAAGTGTCTGAAATTTACCAGATTAGACAATTAAAGGTTGGGACAAATAAGAACTGTTGGTGGAAATATTAGAAGAGTTTTTTAAAAATAAATGTCATGATCACTTCTTAGGGACATTATTTCAGATGCCTAAATATTTAAATAGCCCTTAATCCACGTTCCCTAAATTACTCTGTCATAGAGGCTTTAACTGGAAAAAAAACAGTGCTTCTTACACTTCCTCACCAAAGAGCTGTTAACAGCACGAGCATGAGCCCCTGGAGGGTGTAGAAGCAGAGAGCATGCAATTTCTTTTTAGACATGTATTTTATCTTAAAACTTCTTGTGAATTTTGCATTGCACTCTATAAAATGTATCTGCTTGTCTTCATGTATTCATGTTATTTTAAATAACATAATCAAGCAAAATTGAAGTGCCAGGAGAATGTACCAGATTTCTCTTGTGACCCGACTCCCCAGTGTGGCACACCTAACCCCAGCCTTCGGAGCACATGGCTCAAGACTGGAGCACATTCTGACAGCAGCGTGCTGGCCACACCCACTTCCTTATTTGTTATTATGAGGGTAAGCCAGGGAAGCAGGAGTGAATTAGAAATTGACCTTGCTAATAATGGTTATGAAACACTAGGATCCTCCAAAGCTGCCATCCTGCATGCTTGATTTCTTTATCCCTTAGAACGCATGGCAGCAAATCTTGTCCATGGTATCGTCCAGTCTTTATGTTGCAGGAACTGCCCAAAGCTGAAGACATGGGGTCTTCCCAGCGGCTCCAATATAGATCCGCTAACCTGCTTTGTCACTTTATTGGGTCAGGATTTCTTTTTCTGCCGGCATTCTGTAAGAGAAGAGAGGGGCAATGACATTTTCCTCAGTAGCCCCAGCAATAACAGCAGAGACCACCCTTTGCTGCTTGCTGGCCATGGGCTGTCTCATTTGAGCCTCACATCGGTGTGTTCTGTTCTATTATGTTCAATACCACTGTTATCTTTATTTTTCTGACATGGGAGCCTAGCCTCAGAGGTTAATTAAGTAACCTCTGCAGGATCACGCAGCTAATGTTGGTCTAACAGTAGGCTGGTGCTCTGAACCATCTCCTAAAACAGCCCCTGCACTGAAACCTTAAACCCCGCAGTCCCTGGCTGGTGGTCTCATTCCCTTCTGAGGAAGAAACAAAATCACCTCTTGGGACTTCCAGGGATATCTTGTCCAGCCTGAAAAGGACCAAAGAGGAAATCACACCATCATGCTGATTCAGGATAGCTCACTAGCCTGTTCCCAAAGGCTAATGGAAACACAATGTAATTAACAGTGAAACCCAGGCAAAGCAGGCCCAACAGAGCTGACATTAAAAAGCGCTGACACTCAGCAGCCAACCTTGTTGAATGCCCAGCGAGGCTCCCAGTTGAAGATGTTTGGGTAAACACTTGGAAGAATGGAAAAAATGAACTCCTTATAAGGAGTTCTAAAAGCTGATATCGGTTGGCTCTACATCAGAGCTGTGAATTAAAAAGTTTCACTCTCCAAGTAATATAGCAATAGTGAGTGTCAGTGGCACTCCATTATTAATGGTATTAGTACTTTGATACCAATTTAAGGTTTTTGACACTTGGGAATTGGCGGAGACAAGCCCATGTGGTGGTATTTCAGGACTGATGTTCCTTATCGGGGAAGATAAGGCAACAAAGCTGGGTTCGATCGGGGTCAGTCACTTTCTCAGCACAACGGTTCCTGCACAATAAAACACTTCTTCTGAAGGCAGGGTTCCTTTTAAGGCAGAATGGGATTCACCTGAGATAACCCTGGTGCAGGTCAACACAATCAGAGACAAAAAGGGGAAAAAATCCGTTAGCAGCCCTCTCTGCCTCAGTGCCCGAGGAAGGTAGTCGCAACGATACCCCATCACAGACCCACAGAAGGCAGGGCCAGGCTCAGGGGCCCAGGGGCCCGGGGGCCCAGGCAGCTTTTCCCCGCTGTGACCTGGTTCCGCCAACATGGGTGCTCGTGAGCCTCAGTGCTACAGTTCTCTCTTTTCCCTTGACCATGCCTTTCCCACTTCCTCTGTTCCCCACTCCGTGGAGTGTCCAGGGTTCAGTCCTTGGCTGCCTGCCTTTCTTCACTCCGCAGTTTCTCCCTCAGAACTCTTGTTTGCTCTCATAGGTTCACCCCTCATCTCTGCACGTGGCTCTCAGACCTAATCTCCCCGGGCTGCAGGTTTTCATCTGCATGTCTGGGCATCGTCTGAAACAAACTCTTCATCTTCCCACCCAGCCTGGCCTGACCTACCTCTTCCTGCTAATGGCACATGATGTCTCCCAGGCATCTGAGCTCTAAACTTTTGACTTGACATCCTCCTGCCCCCTTATCATTTATGGTTGGTTGATGCTTCTCAATTGTTTCTTCGACATAGCTCTGGCGTCTGTACTTTCACTCCCACTGTCACTAGGACATCACTTGTTCGCCCCTCATTTGAAGTGATTTTTTGGTCTGCTCCCTTATCTCTCTGCCTTTTCCTCCTCTAGCCCGTTCTGCACACCGCCTCCAGACCAGTTTCCCTACCCACGGCCACGGATGGCATCCTCCTCTAGTCTGGTATTCAGGGCCTCCACGTGGGCACACTGTGTAGCTCACCCCTTCCAGCCTGATCTTCCCTCTGCCTCACGCTTGCTCCTTGTTTTGGACTGTCCACTGAAGCCCCTTGTCCTCTCCGACCTCTGGACCTCGACCACCCCATTCTCCCTTCAGCCTTCTCTCTTCACCTCCATATCATTCAAGATCCAGCTCTGATCCCTCCTCTTTGCATGGTCTTTGCTAGGCTGTATTTCTTCAGAGTGCAGTTCCCTCTACTGAACTGCCGTAGCGCTTTTCTGAAGGAGTTTTTGTGCCATTTTTAAGCCTTTGGGGCCTGGAATCACGTGGCCAGATTTTAAATCCTAACTCTTTCACTTAGCATCTATGTGACCTTGAACTTCTCCAATCTTTCGTTTCCTCATCTGTAAAATGGGGATAATAACTGCACTTTGTAGAGTTGTTATAAGGTTTGTGTGAAGCACTGTATTTAAACCCTATGGGAAGGACTAAACACTAACACACCATCGTTACTATTATACCGCCATTCACGTAGCAACAAATCAGGAAATGATATTTATGAAAATTTATGCATCTATAAAGGGCTCTCCAGTAACAATTATTGCTACTTCTTCTGTTGTTATTTAACTTTTCTTTACATTGTTTTTGGTTCTGAAATGGATTGCTATTGTAACTGCAGCGACAGCCATTGATAGTATATTACCGACACTGAACTAATGTTTTACAAGTGTTTCTTCCTCGCAACAGCCTGAGAGGGAGAGAGACACTATAATTATCTTCACTTTCCACTGAAGATAATTATTCCTTTGAAGATTATGAGCATCAGGAGAGTCAGGCGGCCTGGCCAGCATCCCACTTCTGGTGAGAGGCACGCCAGGGGTCCGCCCACAGCTTTTTAGGCTCCTGAGCTTCACACTCAACCCCTTTAAATCGAAACCTCTGAAGGGCATCTGCCTCGGTGAGGGGCCTCGCACCTAAAAGGGATTCAGTTACTTAATTGGATGTTTTAAGTGATAGTTTGTATTTCTGGACTAGTTGTTCCTCTGGAGTTACAATAGTTAGGAGCAGGCAGGTGCAGAGCCCCTGTGCACATGGGTTAGCCTTGGCCCTAGGTTTCAGTCCTGCCCTTTGAAGGCACCCCTCCTGACCTTAAATGCTAAGAGTACAAGCTTCCAGTATATATGTTGTCGTTTGTTTCAGGGGAGGGACTTCCCAGGCCTACTGAGATGTAATAGTATTTACCCAGAACAAATTGTACTGTCTTCTATTTAAGCAGTGGTCCTCAAACTTGGCTAGATATCTAAGTCACCTAGAGAGTTCAAAAAAATCTTGATGCCTGGGCCCTACCCCAAAGTACATTTTAATTGGTGTGGGGTTCAGCCTGGCTCTTAGAAGTTTTACAAGCCTCTCAGGTAACTCTTATGTCCTGCCAAGGTCAAGAGGTCTAAACTAAGGGTTTCTGGCTTCCTGACTGTCATTAAATGGAAAGGAAAACTGACAAGTACCGTTAATCATCTCGATAGAGAGCCTTCTTGTGTATCCAGGCTCCCTGCAGACAATTAGTCTGGTCACAGATGCATGGAAAGG
>PVKM010028446.1:0-18276 GCA_004027735.1 Carollia perspicillata
TCTCTGCTGCGCTGGGCTGGCTCCTCTCCCAGGGTCTCTGTGCCGCCCAGTCGCCCCACCTGGGACCACCCGCCAGATACCACGTGGCGGCACCCTTCCCTCCTTCAGGAGTTTTGTTGGCTCTCACCTGCTCAGCACCATAATGCAAGCTAAACGAAGCCAGAATTTTTTGTTCCTGTTCTGTTAGTCGCTGTATCTCCAGTGCGCTGCACACAGTAAGGGCTCTAGATAATTGTGGAAGGCAGGGATGGAGGGAAGGAAGGAAGGGAGGATTTGTTGGTGGAACGAATGAGTGCCTTAATTGGGTGTTTTTCATGGGTAATCTAAATGGAGTCAAATGTGTATTCTCCGTGTAGTCTAAACCGATATGGCAAGGGCAGTCTGTCAATCTATATAATTTAAGGGTTGTAACTAGCTAACAAGGACATCCTTCCCAACACGAGCGTTAGGAGGATGAGGCCGACACCTGGGGAGACGTAGGAGAGGGCAGCAGAAAGCGAGCTGGGACCTGGGCTCTCAGCGCTGGTGCCGGGAACCAGTGTGTGCGGGTGCCTGGGGCTGTTGTCGGGATGACAAACGCCCACTTTGGAGATTTCTGCGTCAATGCAACGATCGCAAGCTTGATGCCGTTCTTCGGAGCCGTCCTGGAGGCTGCCCCAGCTGTCCTCATGACTTAGGATGTGTCCCTGACTAAGAGAACAAAGGAGCCTGCTGATTTCCGGCTGGAGAACTTCAGCCCCGCCACCCACCCCCGGGGGTCTCCCTTGGCAACTGGAGCAATGCACAGTATCAAAGCTATGTAACCTACTGCTCTTTAAAAAAATTTATTGTAATTGCTGTTCAAGTACAGTTCTCTATCTTTTACTCCCGTCCCAGTCCACCCCCGCAGTGCTCCCCACCTCCCTCCCATGTCCACCCCCCTTAGTATTTGTCCCTGTGTCCTTTATACTTGTTCCTGTAAACCCTTCTGCTTTTTCCCTGAAATTCCCTCCCCTTCCCCCTCTCCCCTCTGGTTACTCTCAGCCTGTTTTCTATTTCAATGTCTTTGGTTATATTTTGCTTGCTGCTTTGTTTTGTTGTTTAGGTTCCCGTTCAAGGTGAGATCATATGGTATTTGTCCTTTACCTGCTGCGTTTAGGAACAGAAAGCCAGCGAAGGTTCTCTCCCCTTGCCAGAAAAGAGCAGTGCTCCCCCCGCCCGCATCCACGTCACACCACCAGCATCTGTGCAGTGTGTTGCACACACATCATTGCCTCACAGTCACCCGGGGGAACAGATAAGGCACCGGTCTCTCTGGGTCCCAGCTTCGGGATAACTCGCCTGCGGCTCTGAGGTAAATACGGCAGCTGAGCGCACGGCCTGCTGGTATCCATGCAATAGATGCTCCATGGCTTCTTCCATGCCAGGCGCGCTCTGGCCCCAGGAATGTATTCTAGCACAGGGAAAAGTGCAAGGCAACAAGCAAAAGTTCAGTAAGTGGGCAGTGTGCCCAGAAGCGATCCCCACTATCCAGGAAAATGGAGCAGCGCGAGGGGGCAGATGCTGGGGACTGCTCTTCGACATGGGGACCTCGGGTGAGGCCTCCTGGCCCAGGTTCCGTTTGCACAGAGGCCAGCGAGCCGTGCAGGCATCTGGAGAGTGTTGCCAGGGAGGCAGCAGCAAGGCAAAGGCCCTGGGGTGGGACCCCGCTGGACCACTGGGAGCATGGCAAGGAGGCCAGGGTGGCTGGAGGTCGAGATCAGGTTGTGGGGTGGGGAGGTGTGGGAGAGGGGATCAGAGTGAGTGGCTGAGGCCTGGGGCCTGACTGGCTTTCTAGGCTCTTGTAGGTCTTCGAGTGTGACTCTGCGTGAGCTGGGAGTGTGTGGAGAGGAGGGCCGTCCTGCTGCTGCGCTGAGCAGCCTGGAGGGAGACGGGGCAGCCTGGAGAGCGGGTCCTGCAACGGGTCTGCCTGGACGGTGCTGGCCGCTGAGACTGGACCAGCGTGGAGGTGTGCAGCAGTTCCATTCTGGACACGTCCTGCAGATCAAACAGGTCATTTTGCCGAGAGGTTAGGAGTGGGGTTTGAGGTCATCCGTGGCCCTACCTAACCGCAGGGGGCCGGGGAAGGCGGAGAAGCAGGGGGAATGCTCAGGGAGTGCCCTCCTACGCCCGGATTCCCGCCCCTGGCTCTTGGGCTGGCCTCAGGAACACAGAGGAAGGCTTTCCCACACGTGCTGTAAAACAGTGGAACGTGGCGAGCGCATCTCATGCCCCCCCATCGACCTGCCCCCACCTGCGTGCTCCCTGTGCCCTGCATGCCTTCTGGTCTTCAGGAAGACACACCCCTCTGCTTCCGATCGTTCTATGACTTCCTTTCTTACCCCCCTGCCATCTGGTGGCCCCTTTCTGGATGCACTGTCACCCATTGATGCCACTGATTCACACCCCACACACCTGTGATTTAAGCAGAGATGTTTATGTATTTATTTGCCGTTCCATTCACTTTTGGTCTTGTTGTCTTGTCTTCCACCTGTGATGTTCCCTAGCACAGCGCCTCCCGGCCAGCCAGCCCCGACATGGCTCCCAGCCGCCCAGGTGGCCACACTGGTTGCCCACCGACGTTGCCATCGACGCAGGCCCGCCCACCATGCCCACCAAGTCGAGAAGCCGCGTCCTGGAACCCTGACCAGCAGTCGATTCACTGAGATGCTATAGATGTTTCCGACGGGATTTGCTCCAGCCACACCCTCCTGCCCATCTCTGTGCGTCAGCGCCAACCCCACTGCCACAGGCTCTCCCTGGGGGGTGGGTGAGTCACCAGGCTGTGAAAGAGCAGACAGCCTGGGAAAGCAATGACCCTGGCCTTCAGTGAGCGTGGAAGCCTTCAGGTCTCTGCTGACTTCGAATGGGGAGAAGGGACTGTCTACAGCCTGTTCTCCAACTCCCTTTTTCTAGGTAGGACAATTTGCCTTGATCAGTCTTACAATCTTTGAACAAAGATCTCCTTCTTTGCCACCTCCCCCACCCCCACCCCGGGGCGCTCCAGTATCTCGAGGATACAGATAGTGACAGTGGACCTGAGGGGTCTACTCTCCGACCAAGAAAATTAGCTGTGGTGACAGTTTTAAAAAAAATTCTCTTATTGATTCTAGAGAGAGGGGAAGGGAGGGAGAAAGAGAGGGAGAGACTCATCAACGTGAGACAGAAACATTGATGAGCTGTCTCTCACACTCGCCCCAACCGGGGACCCAACCCAAAGCCCAGGCTTGTGCCTTGACCCGGGAATCGAACCGGCAGCCTTTCTATTCATGGATGACACCGAACCAACTGAGCCACACTAGCCAGGATCGTGGTGACATTTGAGAAGGTGTTCCGGGCAACATAAAGTTGACTTTTTCGCCCATTACCTATGCTTTGTGTTCAAAAACCTATTTAAAATGGTGACTAGAAATCCTTGCATCTTCCAGCCCCTCAGCGCTGTGTCACAGACCTGTGCGATAACTAGCCATGACATGTGATCGCTGGTCATAAGTGACACAAAGTACATCTGAATGCCAGGCTCACCTGTGATCGCTGGCCACACCAGTACATTATATCCTTGTCTGTCCCCACAGTCATGGCTTGTTTCACAGTCCAGATTCAAACCTTTATGGGGACACCTAAGTACATTACAGTGTAAGCTTAAATGCACCCTTTAAAACCTACCTGCCTGTTTCCAGAAGCGCCCCCAGCTACCATCACCTCTGACCTCCTCGCCCGGCAGCCTGCAGGCAGGGCTCCGCTCTCCCAGTGCGGGGGTGCCAGGGCGCCTCTCCTGAAACCTGGGGAGTCGGACTACGTCAAACCGACCCTCATCACTCGTGCCGTCAGCCCGTCAGAAAAACCCAGCACTTTGCCATGCTACCCGAAAGGTATTTTCGGACATTATTTCCAAAAAATGTTTTTGTTCCAAGTAATGTGAGTAGGCTTCGCAAGTACCTAATTTCCATCCGCGGAAATATCAGAGGTTAGTCCTCAGAGACGGCTGTGTGTGGAAGACAGGGAGCTCTTGTCTCCAAGTTCAGCTGCGTGGATTTTACAATGGCAGGACTGGAAAGTGGCCAGCCAACTGTATTAACCTTCTTTTCAATCTTTCCTAAGAATTCTCTCATTTCTAGGATGCCAAGAGACTCCAAGAGTTCATGCCTTTTCTGTTGTTCGTGGGGGATGCTTACTGTCTTCAGTAGAATTAGCTGCCTTGGGGCAGGGGTTTGAAAGAGGGGAAGTCAAGTTTTTAACCCAAGCATAGGATCTCTGTTTCACCAGGCATCACAGTCAAGTTCAACACCCCCCACCCCTCCCCCGCCGGGGTCTGATACAAAGCCCAGAAAGCAGGAAGTTTGGACACAAAACTACTATTTGAGGCTCACCCCCGTGGTTGTTTGGTCTTTACTAGGGCTTGGTGTTCAGCCCATTTCTCTGGACGGAAGTAGGTTAGAGTCTTATTAACTGTAGCTTTGCTTCTCCATTCCCACCGCCAACCTCAGGCCCCAGGACTCCGCTCCTCCATGGTGGGGCTGGAGGACCGACACCATGGCTTTGCAATGCCTGCCCTCATCACTCCCAACGTGGCAGAGACAACTTGGATACCACATGCTTATGATACGGTTTAAACCAATCTGCGTCAAGGAGCATCGTGTCAAGTACCAAAACTCAAATTCACTCAGAAACGATTAGTTGTAGACTTTTGCATGCAAATCACAGTACGTAAAAACGGTAACGGAAATTTATGTAAGGACAGTGGCTCCTGCGTAGTTGTAGCACTGCGATGGGCCCAGACTTCAACTAGTGTGGAGGTTTAGACCATCACTACAAACCTGCACACCTTTAGCTTTTCAGTCCTCGCCTGAGGATATGTTTATTGATTATAGAGAGAGGAGGGGAGGGGGACATAGGGTGAGAGAGAGACAGAGAGAGAGAGAGAGAGAAACATTGATCTGCTGCTTCCCCTACACCACAGGTGGCAAACACAAGGCCCCAGGGTCGAATCCGGCCCTCCACCTTGTTTTATCCGGCCCCGCACCTTATTTCTACCTGGCGGCAATGCGGAGCTCCTTGCCCCTAGTTAAGGAGCAGTTACATTTACACAGTCCTGAAATTATATTTAGCCCTTTGCAAGCGACCGGGAGGCTGATGTGGACCCAGGTGAAAATGAGTTTGACAGCCCTGCTATACACTCCAACCAGGGATCAAACCCACAACCTTGGCATACTGGGATAATGCTCTAAATTGAGCTACCCAGGTAGGGCCAGGTCTGAAGTTGCTTGGAGTCATCTGAATCAGTGTGTACCCCAGAAAAGAGTCCTAGGCCGATGTGGGGGGAGTCATTCGCCTTCTTGCCCACTATCGCACTCCTTTCCTGCCTTAGGAACCTCCTCCATGCAGTTCCTCACGACAGAAGCTGGAAATTCCGGACACCAGCCTGGAGTCTGTGTCCTCTGCTCCATTCACCAGACTCCCCCTCCCGGACCCGGTCTGCCAGCATTAGAATCACGAGGCTGTGGAGGCTTCCCGCAGGGCCTGGGCTGCGGTGGGGAGGGCAGTGTGGGCTGGTGGGAGGGGCCTGCAGGCCTCAGCTTAGTGGCCGCAGGGTTCTCGGCCTGGCGTTCTGCGCATGCTCTGTTCTCAGCTATGAAACCCTGACCCTGGTTCTCCAGCCCCCTAGCAATACGGAAGCCACGCCATATTCCGAATATAAAATTGTGTATTGGCAAAGAACGTACACACACAAGACCACACACATTGAGAGGTGACTTCTATATTCCCCAGTACCTGCGCCTTAGTTTTCACTAAGTGAACGGCCAGTACTGGCTGGACCCATATCCAGAAACAAACGCGAGCGGCGTCTCGTGCCCGTCTGTCCCTACTGCCCCGGGAGAAGCGTACAGTCCTCACTCCCCATAGTACGCACTAGATTTCCAGAGTTTTGACCTTTAGGAAGGAGGAATCCGGTGGCCCGTCCCTTCCCGTGCTGCCCCGCGCGCTCTGCGCGCTGCGTCACTGTTGGTGTGGGCGGTGGGGGCTGAGCGCAGTGCCGTCTGGCTCCGCGGCGGGAAGGACGCACCGCGGTTCCGGAGTCCACTGGGCTCCCGATGGACGCGGCGCGGGCTGGACGTGGCTCTTAGGAACGGTGCTGCTACAAACGTTCTTAACACGCATCTTTCGGGCACCATGTCTACAGCAAAGTAAGTTCCTTTTCTACTTAAATCAGTTGGATTTACCTCTCGTTATATCTCCAGCCATTTCCAAGCTGAGACCTGAAACGCTTTGAACAGTGAAGGTAGGATAACACTGTGACATTAGATGTGACGATTCTTAGGACAGTGACGTTTCTAAAGTGTTATCTAGTCTTCTGCTTACAGCATGATTATTTTAAAGATCGCTTTTGTGTTTTTAACCTTACAAAGGTATTGGGTCAAAAGCAATACATTTATTTCTACCTCGATTCGACAATAGCTGTTTGTAACCGGATAAAAGAAGTTATCGCCGGCAGGCAGTGTTCCGTCACCCACATCTCTACCTGGGAAGAGGTGTGGCTTCGGTTACAGCGGGCTTCAGGTCGACCCCCAGTTCTAAGGCTTCAAGAATGGGGTTCGAATCTTCAAGGATCGGGTCTGAGCTTTGAAAATACTTCTTTCAGAGCTTAACACGGTGTCTTATTGATCTGCTTAATTAAACTGATATCTGCAGCGCGAAGAAAAATAGATGTGAGCTTACGAGAACACTGGAAGCGAGGCGTGGTCGGGCCTGCACGTTATTCCCGGAAGCTCAGCTGGTGAGGCCTGCCGGGGAAGAGTGCCCGGAGCCAACCGGCTCAGCAAGTCAGGAGGTCGCCTTTCGTTGGCCTTGACGGGAATCATTGAAATGGGAGATTAAAACAAATTCTTTCAAGGGCTCGGTCCTGTCCTGAGTCATAAGTATTTGCATTGTTAATAATGCAGCGATTTACTATTCATGATTTTGTCTGGCGGCCCAGTCGCATCTGAGTTTTGAGTTTTGTTCAGTCGTATTAATAAGGGTAAGGCCCGGGGGTAGCCACGTTTTATCAGGGAGATGGGAATGGTGTTGATAGTTACCTCTTTGTCTGTGTTTCGTAGGGGAGAGAATTTGGGAGTCAGTATACAAGGGTTCAGTTTCTGGGTCCACCTCTTACTGTCTCTGTGAGCTTGAGTGACACAGAGACAAAGGTGATGTCCCCAAGTCTCAGTTCCTACAAAGGAAAATGGATTAATGACACTTATTTTACAGGATATTTGTAAGGCTTAGATGAAATAATGTATATAAAATGCCTATACAGGGTGGGGCAAAAGCAGGTCTACTGTTGTGAGTACACGAAACAGAGTTTATTCTCGTAATGCTATTCATTGGTTATTGGATTACTTTACAGTAAACTGTAAACCTACTTTTGCCCTACCTACCCTGTCTAGTGTTTAGCATAAGTATCTAATAAATGTTCATTTCAGCTGTGAATCCTGCTGGATGTATTTCTGTTCTTCATTCATCTTCTTTCTCAACTGCACACACGACTCCCATTCCTACACGTTTCTCAGGTGATCAGCAACCTAAGTCATGTTACGTGTCTCTACTGGGCAAGGCAAGCCTTTGAATGTCATCCAGGCACCTCTCAGGGAAACTGCCCGCTGGGGTCCCTGCCTGCTGGACAGGCATGTTCGGTGCCACAGCATCCCACCCTGGCCGACTTCCAAAGTGAGTCCATCCGTGGTGCGTGAAGTAGCGAATTAAGAGTCGGGCTGGACTGGAACAGTGACCTTTGCTGGGAATGTGAATTGGTGAGCCCTGGGGCAGCAGCTAGAAGGAAGCCGTGCATGAGAGTCAGGGCCGTGACCTCTGAGAGCACTGGAGAGGACAGGTTGTGCTCGGGAGAGGAAGCTGGCCAGCAGGAACCAGTGTCGGGGGAGCAAGGAGAGGCGAGGCCCACGAGAGGCCGTGCGTCAGTCCCAAGACCCGCCTGTACATCAGGTTCTGTGTACATTTCTCTGTGACCTCGTGACGAACCCTCCCCCTTCTCCTGAGTTGATCAGAGCATGCTCTGTTCCTCGCAGCCAAAATAGCCGGAGTCGGAAACTGTCTCCACCAGGTGTACAGAAAACAGATAATCCTCCAGTGTGAACTGGGAGTGACTCATGCCACAGTCTCCTGGGGAGGATAATTAAGGACACTGTAGCATGGAAAATGAGACAGCATTTAAAGGTTAGGCTTAAAACCATGATCTTTATAGAATTAGGTATAATCTGGAACAATGAATAGGGAGTTGAAGTGCCAACATTCCCCCTCCCCCACTGATTCCTGATCAATGATCTTTCGTCAGTCATTTGTCTACTTGCTGGCCTGTGTTGATCACAGGGCATCAGGAACCTGGGCCGAAGATCTGCCTGACAGAGCAAAGCCTGGTGACTGGACGTGGCGCTGAGTCTCACCTTCATTTGCTGGGGAAGTCTGTGGCAAGCCCAGGTGCTGGGGACAAAGCGAAAGTAATAGCACCAAACCCAACATGAGTACCCTTGGCCCGTAGGTTTGCTAACAGCCTGTGTGTGTCACTTGATGAAATGCAGTGACAAGCCCCTGCCAAACATGAAACCCAGCACCTGTGAGTTCTCCTCCTGTGAACTCTAGATGCCACCGAAGCAATTGAGCTGATGGTGCTGAGTGTCACTTTGTACTGAGACGGAGAGACTGGCCTGGGTCCTCTCATGGGCACGTTGCCTTCGTCCAGCTCCTGGGGACACACTCCATGACTAGAGAGAGCACACAGGGCATTTTAGGAGAACTGGGCAGGTGGCAGTCAACGTTGACACATTCTTGGATCTACTCAGAGGTCTAAGTGCTTTGGCCTGTTTTTTTCTGATTTATTTTATTTAATTAGTCTTAGCTAGACATGTTTATTTGCACCTGCTATGCAAAATCTAGTAGAATTTTCCATTACTATTTGTGACTTTTTAAAAAATTGTATTGGTTGATTTTAGAAGAGAGAGGAAGCGGGAGAGAGAAACATCAATCTGTTCCACTTATTGATGCATTCATTGGCTGCTTGTTTTTTATTATATTTTATTGATTAGGCTATTACAGTTGTCCCACTTTTCCTCTTTTGCCCCTCTCTACCCAGCACTCCCCACTCCCTCCGGAAATCCCCACACCATTGTTCAGGTCCGTGGGTCATACATGTAAGTTGTTTGGCCGCTCCATTTCCTCTACTGTGCTGTACGTCCCCGTGCCGATTCTATAACTACCAACTTGTACTTCCTAATTCCATCACCTCTTCACCAGTTGCCCCAAACCTCCTCCCATCAGGCAACCATCAAAATGCTCTCCATGTCCACGATTCTGTCTCTGTTCTTCTTGTTTGCTTAGTTTGCTTTGTAGATTCATTTGTTGATAGATATGTATTTATTGCCATTTTATTATTCATAGTTTTGATCTTTTTCTTATATAAGTCCCTTTAATATTTCATAGCATAATGGTTTGGGGATGATGAACTCCTTTCGTTTTTTCTTGTCTGGGAAGCTCTTTATCTGCCCTTCCATTCTAAATGATAGCTTTGCTGGGTAGCACAATCTTGGCTGTAGGTCCCTGCTTTTCATGGCTTTGAATATTTCTTGCCAATCCCTTCTGGCCTGCAAAGTTTCTTTTGAGAAATCAGGTGACATCTTATGGGAATTCCCCTGGAGCTAACTCACTGCTTTTCTCTCACTGCTCTTAAGATTCTTTCTTTATCTTTAATCTTTGGCATTTAAATCATGATGTGTTTTAGAGCAGGCCTCTTTGCATCCCCCTTGTTTGGAACTCTCTTCCTGGACTTGCATGTCTATTTCCTTCACCAAATTAGGGAAGTTTTCTTTCATTATTTTTCAAATAGATTTCCAATTTCTTGCTCCTTCTCGTCCCCCTCTGGCATCCCTATGATGTGAATGTTGGATTGCCTGAAGTTGTCCTAAAGGCTGCTTACACTGTCCTCATTTTTTTGGATTCTTGTTTGTTCTTGTTGTTCTGATGGGTTGTTTTTTGCTTCCTTGTGTTCCAAATCATTGATTTCATTCCGGGCTTCATCCACTCTACTGTTGTTTCTCTGTAAATTGTTCTTCATGTCCATTAGTGTATCTTTTGTTTTTGACTGGATCTGTTTTATGCTGCTGAGGTCCTCACTAAGTTCTGTGAGCATCCTTCTAACCAGTGTTTTGAACTCTGCATCTGATAGATGGCTTATCTCCATTTTGTTTAGTTCCTTTTCCTGGTGTTTTGACCTCTTCTTTCAGTTGGGCCATGTTTCTTTGTCTCCTTGTTTTGGCAATCTCCCTGTGTTTGTTTCTGTGTATCAGGTACAGCTGCTAAGACTCCCTGTCTTGGTAGTGTGGCCTGATGTAGTGGGTGTCCTGTAGGGTCCAGTGGCACGGCCTCCCCTATCACCTAAGCTGGGTACTTGAGGTGTGCCCTTTATGTGAGCTGAGTAACCCTCCTCTTGTAGTGGAGCCTTGGTTGCTGTTGGCAGGTCAGTGGGAGGGATTTACCCAGGCCAGTCAGCTGCAAGGACTGGCTGTGACCACTGACCGCCAACCTCCGCCCTCCATGGAGGATCAGCTGTGCAGGGGCAGGGTGGTGGTGCTCCAACGTGGTCTGTAGCTGTCCATTGGGTGCACAGGCTTTGGAGTTTCCCATGTGGTGCAGGCCAGGGTCATCCCCAACCTGTGTTCTTCTGCACAGGACCACCCTGCATGAGCTATAAAGCAATCCACTCTGAGATGGCTGCTACTTGTGCTGGGCTTGGAGATTCCCAGGTGAAGCCAAGCTGTGAATCTAGGCTGGCTGCTGCTGGTGCCAGGCCTGAGGCCACTTAGCAAGAGGTGTGGGGGCAGGGGGCTCACTGAAGCTGGCAGTTGTGTTTGAGAGGACTTAGGAAGTTGTGAAGCATGAGCCAAGGCCAGCCATTCATATGGAAAAGTCACAGTTAACAGTTTGGGTGGGCCCATAACTTGGGTGAGACAGAGTCTCAGGTGATCTCTAGGACAGGGAAAACAGCGTTAGCCAGGTTGATGGAGTCTCAGATATGGCATCCACCTGGGGGTTTCTGTGGCTCTGTGGGGAGAGGGTTCAGCAAAGGGACAGTGGCCTCTGCCTGCTTTTCTTTGTGGGAGAATGCTGTCCCCCAGCTCCCTCCTTTATGGCAGACACTTCAGTTCCTCCCTGTGCGCCACGGGTTGGCTGTGTCTTGTATGTGCCCTGACCAGGGATCAAACTCGCAACCTTGTTGTATCAGGATGGCACTCTAACCAACTCAGCTACCCAGCCAGGGCCGTGACATTTTTCTTGACTTTGCATTTCTTCCATTACGGAGGACAGAGATTTTTGTCTTTTCCACTTGTGAAGCCCCAGCACGGGGGGTGGGGAGGAAGGGGGGACTGGGACTGTCTCCTGAAAAGAGCTGGGAATACCACGGTTGACTGAAGAGGTTGGATCCTTCTGAGTTGGTTTTCCGTAGTTGAAGTAAGAGCATCGGGAAGTTGCGTGGCCTTGCAGCCCGAGCTCACCTGCTTGCTCTGGTGCGTGTTGGCTGAATCTTGACTAGGGACGCTGGCCTCTGCGCCTCAGCCCTCACCTGTGCAATGGGAATGGCACGAGTGCCCTGACAAGCTGCTTCTGAGGCCTAAAGGATGGAGTGTGCCTGAGGTTCCGGGCACAGTGCAGGCACAGTGGTGCTCGTGGTCATCATTACTGGCATTCCGAGAGTTAAGGGGTTGAGGGTGAGGGCTTCAGAATCAGACCTTGGCTCTAGCCTCCGTCCCTCCATTGTTCTGCTCTGTGGTACATGTGAATCCCATGGCACCTGCCTAGCATGCACGAGTGATTGACTGATTGTCATCGCAATCATCATCATTACTGTCATCAACAACAAAAGGCAGTCGCCATTATTGTTGCTATTAATATTAAATTACTTCTCTGGAAAGACCTACAAAACAAAGATATTCAAATCCACTTAGAAAGAAGAGAAATACACTGCAGAGGAACACAGGGTGAACAGAGAGGAGGAAATGTCTGTTGCGGAACACCAAATTTAGCTTTGGGTTTCCTGGCAACCAGGGCAAGAAAAAGAGACACAACAGTTTACATAATTATCAGTTCTAATTAGCCGCCTGGAGCTGTGCTGCCTGACGAGGGGGCCAGTGGGCCCACGTGGCTGGTGCCGGGTGGGAAAGCAGCTCCTTCCGACGGACGGGTGGTGAGAGGACGTGCACTGTGCCCTGAAAACTTAGAAGAGGAAGGGAGATATCTCACAGATAGAGTTTTACATTGATTACATGTTGAAACTATGCTATTTCAGTTATTTGGACCAAATAAAGAAATTACTTTCATTCACAAAGGTTTACTCCTGACAGAGGTGCCCAGAGACACGAACACCTGCGTTTGTCAGGACTGAGGGCCTGGCGGGCCCTCATCCAGCATGTACAGTGGGGAAACCCACAGGTTTTCTCAGTCAGAGGTTTGGAGGCTTTATTTCCCTGCACGTGAACCCTGGGTTGTGGGTCTGTCTCGCTCCCCAGTTGTTTCTCCCCGTTTATCCAAACATGGGATTGCCTGGGCTGCCAGCCACCGCCTTGCCAAGAGTCCTCTCCACCCCGGCTGCCTGTCTCTGCCCCTCTCACAGGTCTGGACGAATGTTTCTTCTTTAACTTCTTGGTCGTCAGACTTGCATACAGTTTGATTTTTTGGCAGTTCTGGTTGTGTTTTGTTTTTAAATTTATTGTGGTCCTTCTTTTGGTTGTGCAAGGAGGCAAAGTGTATCTACCTATGCCTCCTTCTTGGCCAGAAGTCGGAAATTAAAAATTGTATATATGGCTCACATTTGTGACTAGTATCATATCTCTCTCACTATTCTAAGTGGAAGTTATTTGTATTTTTATATTACTATAAATATTATAATTACATAGCATGTCATTATACAATGATAACATCAACATATAACATATAATAAATAATAAATATGTCATGCTGACATATTTTAAAATATCTATGTACAATATAATGAATGATAAGTAGTAATATAATTTAGAAGGATGTTATATGCTAATGTGTCATGATGTACTTTATAGTGTTTATAAAAGAGGCTTTTGATGACCAGATAGGTACCAGTTCCCCCTACAGTTGTAAAGAAGGTTTGGGAGGTACCCTGATGAGGAAGAGTTGCAATGACTGCTGTGAAAGCTACCATGTACTGGATGCTTGCTTCTGTGCTAGCACAGTCCCGTGTTCTTTCTCGGTCACTGAAAACTTCGTAAGTGGCCTGGTTCTAACATGATACCAGAAAGCCTTAGGAACTGGCAGAAGATATAAAAACATGTATTCTCTTTTTTCTACTTGTTTGGTACCATGCACAGCATTCAGCCAGGTGATGGGCAGCAAACAGGGCTCAAAAACTAGATGTCTGAATGAATGAATGAATGAATGAATGAATGAATGGTGTCTCTCCTCTCCTCTCTAAATGGTGTCGCTTAGCATTTCTGTGAGATGAACTTCTCTTAACCCTTGATAACAGCAGGGCACTGAAAGGTCTGTGAGATCCAGAAGGAAATCGTGTTGTGGTTTGAGGTCTGTGGGAGGACCTTGGCCCGAAAGCTGAAGGGTCTGTCGCCGAAGTTCCTCGGGCTCCCCCCTGCTCTCGCCTGAGCCTGTGTCAAGGTAAACTGAGTCACAGCAACTAAAGCATTAGCTATTTCCTGTTGGCAAAAGGCATCTCTATAAATTTTTAGAAATGCTTGTGTATTTTAAGAAACTTATTGCAGCTTGTTCTGAATCTGAGTACGTTGAAAAAAACCTTCAGTATTTCAAAGATGACGTGTTTTTTTCAGGAGGCTGACTGGTCAAAGAGCAGAAGAAAGAAACGGTGGAATTTAGGAACGTAAGCTTTAGAGTTGAACTGCAAGTCACAAATATAAAGATGTACCTGCAGCCCTGGCTGGTGTGGTTCAGTGGACTGAGCGCTGGCCTGAGAACCTGAAGGTCACCAGTTCGATTCCCAGTCAGGGCGCATGCCTGGCTTGTGGGCCGGGCCCCCAGTTGGGGGCGTGCAGGAGGTAACCAATCAATGTATCTCTCACACAGTACTTTTCTCCCCCTTTTTCTCCCTCCCTTCCCCTCTAAAAAAAAAAGATGTATCTACAGAAAGAGAAAACCTAGAAATCGTTTGAGTGTCACAGAGATGATGACAGGTTTGAAAAATAGCTCTAATGAGCAGAGAATGTGGTAGCTGGTGTTATTTTTTTCCCCGAGGAAAGGAGAGGAAGTTCGCAGTGACTGGGAATGCACAGACGTCACTGGCTGAGCGCTGAGACACGGAGACCTTCCGCACTGACGCTGGGCAGGGGACGGCGTTAACCTGGTGGGAAGTGAGGATTTCATTTTAAAGCTCAGAGAATTCTGTCCGAGCTGCGAACCCATGGCCTAGACAGCAGGGGAGGGCGAGGAACCTTCCTTTCCAGAAGTCCTTCGGTAGGCTGGGCTCCCGGTTACCCATGACAGTTCGGGGGGTTCTGGGTTTGCTGGTCGTGTTGAACGCAGGTGCTGTCCCTGGAAAGACTGGTCTGCACCAGGCACTCAGAGGACAGCTTTCCTCAGTCAGGATACGTCCCCCCCAGTGCAGTCACTCCCTAAATGCTCCTGCAGGAAATGAGATAGAGGTCCAGAGACTGGCTCTTGGGTGCCGAGGTGGCCCCAGCGTCACCAAGAAAACCCCTTGGATTAAACCCAAGGCTTTTCCACAAGCCCATGAGACAATTTGCAGGAATCTGTTTTGAATGTCGAACTTTCTGAATCTCAGTGTTTATACTCTAATTCAACACCCTTGCCCTTTACTAGTGCCCGGAACGAGGCCGCATTCCACTCATCTATAAGGCCACTTTTCAGCAGTGGTCGGGGTACGAGGGCACGCCCTGTTGGGTCACCAGGTCCGCAGTCCAAAGGACACAGGCTGCCGACACGTAGGACAGATCAGAACGTGCGTTCTTCTGGTCAGGGCAGCACGACTCTGCAGCTTAAAAGCTGCCGTAGTGGACTCATTTCGGCAAACTACAATATTTTGTTCCAACGTAGTTATCTCACAGAAACCACCGTTGCTCAGAATTCTAAAGCAGGGATGACTTGAAGCACGTATCACCTGGACGGTGGTGGTTTTCAGTGTGGAATTGAGAGACCCATTGGCAGTGGACAGGACAGCTGCTAACTTCTCAGCACCCGTGACTTACTTTGATTCGCGAACCTAGAAGTGGCTCTTCAGACAGAGATGAAAGCTGATTTTTAAGAAACACATGTGGAGCGCTGGCTGGCATAGCTCCGTGGATTGAGCGCAGGCCTGCGAACCAAATAACCGTGGTTCGATTCCCAGTCAGGGCACATGCCTGGGTTGCAGGCCAGTTCCCAGCAGGGGGCGCATGAGAGGCAACCAGACATGGATGTTTCTCTCCCTCTCTCCTTCCCTTCCCCTCTAAAGATAAATAAATAAAATCTTTCTTAAAAAAGAAACACATGTGGAGTTAAGGGAAGAACATTGTCAACATCAGCACATAAAATAAGTAACAATTTAAAATAAGCATCAGAGATCTGGCTTTATCATGATTCTATTCATTGAAACCTTTTGAGGAGGATGATAAAGATTTCACCAAGATCCCCTGTGTTTCCACGTCATTGTTCCACTGGGTGGTCTGGGCGCCCCGGTATTAGCTGCTGAGGTCCTTTTGTTTATTTATCAGAAATCATGATGTGTTTTAGAGTGGGCCTAAATCAGAACTCAGGCCAGGCTGGTTATGATTGGTCTTGATGTAAAAACAGATACCTCTGACCATAACTGACTGCAACTATTGATGGGGATTGCTTCTGGTTCATTTTCCTCTTTGAGACACTGATGTAGGTGGTTACTAGGCTCTTCCGTGTGATCGCAAGGAAAGCATTCCGAGGGCTCACGCAGGGCAGATGTGGTGTGCCAAGATGATTGGTTTGTGTGGAAGGCTGCCCCTGGGTTTCCAATTTCCCATTTCCTTCCATCCAGTCATGGGAAAAAAATCCACCCATGTCCTCAGCGAGGCCAAGATGAGAGCCAGTGTCCAGAGTTACCGCTTCATATTCACGCTCAGTCCTTCGGAGCCCATGCCCCGTGCTGTGGGCCCCAGTAGCTGCTAGACCCACAAGGTCACAGGCTCCCAGGAGAGAGAGCAGACAGGGCAAGTGCCTTATTGGGTGAGAGAGAGGAAGAGACTTTTTATTCCCCTGGGATTATATTAGCCTGGATTTGGGACAGTGCAGGGGCTTTCTCAAAATAACCAATGAACTCCCCAAGCTTTTGCGGACTTTTGATAGGTTCATTACTCCCTCGACAGGCCTCTATGGTCAGGCTCCTCCTCCTCTGCTCCCCCACCAACCTGGTACCGGGAGGCGGGAGGCGAAGGGAGGCAGGCGTGTTAGCCCCCTGGGTGGGGCAGTGCTGCGATCCCCTGGGGTGTGCGGATGCAGCTTCCTGGTGAGGCAGACGGGCTCAGGCTCCCCGGCTGATTAAGCTCGACGCCCAGTTCCTTTGCTCCCTCCCTTTGTTAGTCTGTAGCTAACTGCCTATGGTAGCAGCACCCGAGAGCTGGCTGTCACCCAGGCCTGGTGCTCTGGGGAGCCCGAGCCTCGCACTTTATCACTTGACTATTTATTGAGTCTTGTGCATGTGCTAGTTGCCCAGGAGAACGCAAAAAGAAAGAAAAGGCCAATCTTCCTCCCCGCCCCCCCCCACCGAAAGATTGCTGTCCAGTTCTGGGACCAAGGCAGCACCTACAAGATAATCGAGTCCAAAGTGAGGGCTCTGTGCGCACCAGGAAGTAGCCGAGTGGGCGGTGAATACCTGAGCCCAGGCCAGGGAGAAATGGGCCACTCGGGGAGGAGGTGGGACTGGGGCTGCATCTAGGATGGCAGAGAGCACAGCAGGCACTTTCTGCTGGACGGACCTTGCTGCCTGAATGTTTCACACAACCAGATCGCACATTCCCGGGAAGAGGGACCTTTCCCTCCCGCCCAGCACGGAGCTCTGCCCACGGCAGCTGAAGACACACCTTCCCTGGAGTGAGGTGGTCGAGAGAGTGTTCGAAAATAAGGGGGGAGGTTTGTTTGCAGTTACCGAAATTGTCGATGGCGAGACATCTCTTAGAAAGTCTTTTTAAAATCGTTCTTTTCCTCTAAACATTTCAAAGGAGCCAGCGAGTTCTCAGGCTTATCTTTAACTGTTACCTGTTTTGTGCTGCAGTGTTGACAATGTTCTTTCTCAAGAGTATTTTTCTTAAACACCGACTCGATCTAAAGTGCTTGAGGGCCATTTCTCCCAAGGAGAGGCCTGATTTGCAAGTCCTAGAGGAACTGGCTGAGGAGGCTTCATGTTTTTTTTTTTAAATAAGTAGGAGATGCGGCCGTTGAAGTTGGCAGCCTGCTGGCCGTGGGCTGTGGAAGTCAGGAGTGCGCCCTGGCGTCTCATGGCGTTCATTTCAACAGGGAGCGGGTGGTGGCAGACTCACTGTCCCACCTGTTCTGAGCGCCACGGGGAGCAGGAAGAGACAGGGAAGGGACAAGGCTGCATGGGAGCCTCCGTGTGGAAGACGAGGTCATCTCCGCCCTGGTGTCATTCCTGCATGGTCATCTTGATAAGCACCTTATTTCATATTGACAAGCACCTTGGTCTTAGTGATTTCCAAAGAGGAGGAGGCACCCGGATCCCGGGTGACGTAACTAGAGCACTCTCCAACACACCTGCCTCGGGTGTCCCAGGTGTTGGGGCAGGCCATTGACGTGTCCTGCCAATAACCTAAGGGTGACAGCAGCTTCACAGCCTGGCAGCATCAGGGACATGAAGATGTTGCTTATGAGTCCAGGGCTCATGCTTGGGTCCTACTGTCACACTGTTTCCAGTCCCCCAGTGACAGGGCCCTGACGAGATCCGATAAGAACGAATCACCCGAGATGGCCAACAGAGAGGGAGAGAGAGGGAGGGATTTACTGTCTCAGTCGCCAGTTTCCAGGGCTTTTAGACACGGACAGAGGCTAAAACCCTCCCCTATGACATTGTCGCTCTGTGCTGCTGCTAGGAAACCAGGGGGACGGCAAAGGCATCGTAACCCACCCTGCTGTTGTGACAGTTTGCTTTGAGCAGGAGTCCAAAGCTAAGACTCCACCCCGAAGAACGTGCCTTTGGGGCCGGCCAGGCCTCCTGCGATGAGCGCAGGCTGACAC